>DWEJ01002514.1:0-11388 GCA_018245835.1 Mysoria sejanus stolli | reverse complement strand
GTTCTGCATTCCTCTGCCTACCTCTTCGGGGATAACAGACCTGATATTACGTTTCTTGTTATGTGTTCAAAAGTGCCAGGATTCAATCATGAAATGTTCGTAGAGGAAAGCCGAAAGCTGCACCATTTTGTCACTGCTTTTAAAAATTGTCGAATGCACCGACACGATCAATCAATCAGTATTTATTGCGTATCGAATACAACACTCTATCAACAATTAAGAGGTAATTAATATAACTGTTCAACCGTAATGATTATCGGGGCGTGAATTTATTCACTTATAATTAACAGCAGGAAGGTCTTTGTGAAATGTTCACGGAGACATGCGCTTTGCTTTACAGACATATATTGTTTGTTAAACTTTGTGTCAATGGTATTTTTTTGTAATCTTGGGTAATTATTGCTGAATCTTGACGTGTAAGTTGCTGGTATTTCCAGGATAGAAGTGCTTGAGAGTTGATTATACATGTATATAGCCTAGCCTGTGACGCCTAGGGATAGGCAGTCTAAGGATTTTCGTCTATTACGGTCGTGAACACAACTTTCGCCTGAAGTCTGCCAACCCACACTTAGCCGGCGAGGCAGATTACGGACTTAATCTGTACATCCGGACAAGCGACTCTCGTTGACCATAAAAAGGTGATCATGGTGGTCGGTAGAAACGTATATTCAACAATAAAGTATATTACAACATGGTGTTACTAATAAATTCATGTATATTTCACAGATTATTCTAAGTGTAAAAAAAATCTACATTTTTTGTATAAATATTAACGTAAGTTCAAAGTAACACCATAACGCGATTTAATGTTCGTATACAGAGCCGTTTCACTTCAATACAAACGATAAAACCCCATTGTCATGTATGGGTGCATTTTATCTATTTTTTATAGTTTTTACGACACCCCGAGGGTCATAGCCGTTTGATACAATATATCACGGCGTCCGGTACGTGTCCCGCGCGATATGGACACATTGTGTTGTGTCGGATGTGTTCCAGACACGTCCGGGCTGCTTTTATAACCAAAAGCTCCAAGTAAGACACTTTCTTCCCTCTGGGTGCTTTTAAGGGAACTTAATAAATGATATATTTTTTAAAATATGAATAATATTAAAAGTTTATCATGCAATTAATTGCAGCGACGATGCCGTCGTAATCGTGTCAGTCTAGCTTGCCTTAGTATATTACAAGTTCGATTCTCCGCCGGGAAATGCTGAGTTACAAATTTAATATACACCTACAAGTATATTATAATATTGAAGGAACATGGTAAAGAAAGTCTTCAGTTTCCTATAATTGTGGTACCCCGAATTGCGTATTAAAACATTTGCAACTGATTGTGGCTCTCATATAAAATACACGCAAACTAAGTTTTCAGATTAATGCTAGAAATATATTTAGTTTGAACATAACAATAAAATACAAAGAAAGCATTTATTGGCTGAAAGAAAACCAGTATCAAGAGAACAGAATCGCTTTGAGCCTCATTTTCAACGGAATGTTGTAAAAATTACACTAGTGACCGGTTGGGTGTAATTTATCGAGTCGTAAGGTGTTCCTAACGGAAGACGAATTTTCCACATCAATGGGAGGCCATTATGACAAAGATGGGACGATCAAAGTCATGTTAGTGGAGATATTCGCTTCGAAGATGTTTCAAGACGGTCGTGAAATAGGTCTATTGATCTGTTCCATCGTTCTAATTCCATATTTGAAATTGATTGTAACATTTGAAAGTGTTCTTTTAATGATATTAACTTTTAGCGCTGTAAGAAATATGTTAATTCACAATCTAGAAAATTAATAACAGCTATTTGAGTGGTAAATGTCAACTGTCGACTGTTACCACTCAGTGGATTTTGAACCTGACTGTTGCGTCAGATCGTGGATTCTATTTTCGGCCAGAGTAAATATTTGTGTGATTAACACCAGTATTGGTCCTGAGTTTGGGTGTAAAAAGATAATTCTCTATCGTTTTACACCAAGTCCAGAGTAGTTTGCTGTGGCCTAATCATTCTAAGAGTCAAATGGATAAAATACATGGATAAAACAGTTGACGATGGTTGTGAAAGAGCTTTAAAGGCCCTAATGCAGACGCCATCTTCATACACGCAAACAAGTTTCAGAGACTTGATAATTTTTACATTATAAACTTTGATAAATTCATGGTTGTTTCGTGTCCCTCCCCCCCCCCCTCCGTCCGCCCCTGCATTGGGCAAGACAATTGCGTAACCGCTTATGTCAAAAACAACCCCGCAATATTGCACTAATGGTGCCAAGATAGGACATCAAATTTGTCTTCCTTCCTCCATTTATCGCTATCACATCACTATATACATTTGCGAAGGAAAACTAATTCTAATACCGACGTCCAAAGTATATTTTTCATTGTCCACTTACATTGTACAATTCGTAAGTACAGCAAGCAACGCAATGAACTTTAATTCAACGTTTGATAGACGATTTTTGTTTGGACAATTCTCTGTCCTAAATACATGATATCTAATACAATTTATTCGGAATCAAACTATATAAAATGATCATAAAACTCATTTTAATTTGATACAGTTTCTATACAAAAATTGGTCAATAAAGCATTTTTGGTTTGTTTTGCGTGCAACAAAAAGCTTAATATAAATAGTTTTTATGTGAGGTTCGGCGGGAATTTAAACAATTTCTACAGTATTTTTTATCCCTTGCAGAATTGGATTGATTCAATAAATAAAATTATTATCTCAGTTTTTAATCTGTGTTTATAACAAATATAAATAAAATTGTTTCAGCCATTTCTATTTGAAAATTATACAGACAGACTTAAGGAGATCATTTTACATATGCAATGTTTTTATTGAGAGTTAGCTACTAATACAGTCACCAGGTAACTAGAACTCTTGAGGAATAAACTCTGCAGTAAAACTTTAAAGCTGTGATTGCTTAGTGGTTTGAAATTCAAACTCTACTCCTGGGGATCGAGTTCTGATCAAGGCGTGCATCTCTTTGCAACACGAAACACGTACACGAAACGCCTGTAATCGCCGACGTGATACGTAGAGCAATGTAGTACATTCTTATGTTTCACGAGTTAATTACGCCTCATTATGGAATATATGGTGAGTCTATTGCGATATACCGAGCACATATTCAGTCTCCGAGCCACAACTAGAAAATCCAAATTAGAAAAAGTTAAACCCGTTCCGGGATTCCAACCCGGGATCTTCCGATCGGCAATGGCGCTTGCAACCAATAAGATGGGCGCGAGGCATTTTAGTAATATTAAGCAAAAAAAACGATTTTAAATATCAGCCTATTGCAGTCCCCTGCTGGGCATAGGCCTCCTCTAAGGGGTTATGTCCATAATCCGCACATTAACTTCGAAGTAAAATTGCTGAATGCTTGTTGGTATTAGTACTTTAAAACCAGACTAACCGAACGCTTTGAAAGAGTTCCGATCGTTTGCAATAAAAACTAACTTTTCAGACACAAAGGAGACTTGAAGACATGTAAGAAACGGGAAGTGAAACATCAAAAAGGAATGAAACGAAAAGAGAATTACTATCGGTCGGCTGTAACCTGTAAGCTGCGTGTATCCTAGCGCGTCAGCCCGTGAGCGCACCAGAAGGGCTCGTTAGAGCCGGAAGTGGAAGTCGGCGTAAAGTGCGTCGTCACGACGCCTACACAACCTGCAAGTTTTCGGTGTAATACAGACGAGCGGTTATCATAAAATACTACACTCTGAATGCTTTAAACTGCCGATTTGATTAATTTGAATCGAGATTTATGTGTTGACAAGTATAATAGTTTAATTTTAAGAGGTAAAATTATAGGCATTTAAGGTTAGGTATTTAAACACAATAAGAAAGTAAGATACATTGTACAAGATAAGATATTGGATCGTTTACAGTGTAATGTTATAAAAGTGACAACTCTTTACGATTGTATTTATTTGTATTTATAAGGTATTAATAATATAGTGCTTGAAAATGACATGTAACAATTCTAACTATACTACTATTTTTAGTTATATGATTAATATGACGAAATTGATTCGTTAGCGATTTTCATGTAACAGGTTCTTTTGAGTTCTCAAAATTTCCATTCGACTCACTACCGAAAACACAGCAGCGGTGTAGCTAATAATGACTCATATGTGGTGTAAGTGTGAAATAATGAAGGCAGTAATTGAAAGTCATATGTGCAATTTTTACTATGAAAACATTTCTAGTTGCCACGGAAAACTCGACCTTAATAGTTGATTTATTTCTTTTAATTTTTTTTTTGGAAATGAGTTAATTTATTGAATATAAAAACTGTATCTGGTTAATATTTAATAAAAAAAATCACATCAAAATGTATGTACATAAATTAAAAAAAAAAGTAACTTCACGCCTGTAATCCCCGAAGAGGTAGGCAGAGGAATGCACAACATTCCCACGTTTCACCGGTTACGTTTAAGTCCCACTATGGAAGATATACATTTAAAATTATAGGCCATCAAAAAAATATTACTTCCGCGAGCCAGCGCTCCATGACATGCCGAGCTTGCATCCGCGACGCGCCCCTCCGCTCACACCACTATCTCGCCTGCTCATCCTTTACGTGTAGGTATTTGATTTCTTTCTTTTCGTTGTGGAACAACTACTAGATATAGACTACTTTTTATCCTAGAATTCCCACGAGGACTGTATTTACGACGAAAAAAACTTTATGACGCACGAATTTCCAGACGGGTGAAACCGCGGGCATAGCTAGTTTATTATAAATATGTCTATATAAAAAGATGTTTTGCAACGTGGAATGTGTTATTCTTTAACGAGTTAAGACGAAGTTGCTAGCAAACCAACCTTGCAAAAGTATAAAATGCTTATATAATACTAAACCATTAAATTATCTGTAAAAGTTTCACGTTATAAAATAAAAAGGAACTATTTATTAATCCCAATTAACAACTAGTCATTAAGTTCAAATTATCGTAGATCGATACAACTCTGATTAAACAACCAAACAAATAAAAAATTACCAATAAAAAATTAGGAACTACATCTATACAAATTTGACATCCAAAAAATATTCAAATAAGTCAACCACTGGACGATGGGGGATTTAGAAGACTCTGTAAACGGCTTGTAAATAAATATTAAAGATGCATAGATGCATATAAGATCTGTAAGATAGATTGTGAGTCAAGTGTGCGCGGCGGGTAAATTAGCGCATGCTGAGTAAGCCGAAAATGATTTATGACCAAGGAACGGTGTCGTCCCGCATCAACCGCTCAGGGAACCAGCTTACGCGGTGCTAGTTTGTTACTAGAGCGCCACTTTGTATTTAAGCGTGAATGAACTTCTGAGTTTAAATTGTGACGTTGATTTATTGTCATTTAATGTGTAATGTTTCGTAGAAGCCTTTTGCTAAGTATTATTTAATAAGTGACAATATTTGAATAATTTTGATGAGAAGATGATAAACGTTTCTGATGGAATACCATTTTGAAGTAGGTATTGTGTTAAGGTATATATATTAGGTAGGTGAGGTACATACACGACAGGCTTGTGGAAAAGCACTCCGCTTTATTACCTTTATATAAATATTGCAATATATTGTTTCAGAGTTCAAATATACGTTAGAAACGCCCCGAAACTACCAACGAACAGGAAGAAAGTTCACAAACTATTAATTTCAAGAATATGTACCTACGTGTACGAAGAATTTGATTTGACAACGATGAGAGTCAAAACGCGTGCAAACAATGAAAAGATTTAAAGCAAAACTAAGTTAGTGAAATTATTTTATGTAGTACAAAAGTATTTCGGTACAAGTAATCGCTCTATCGTTCTGGAAGGAACTCTCCGCTGACATCTGACCTTTGACACACCGCGCGTCGATATTGTATTTTGTTACATTTGTTCAAATATACTCATTGTTAGAGTGGAAAAAAACAGAAGGTGCAACTACAGTATTTTTCCTTATCCATATACGAGAAAAATACATATAGGTATTGAAGGTATATTGGGCAGTTCTAGCATCATTTCCGCACAGTACCCGTATGCTATCACATTGACAGTGTCAAGAAAAGGCGAACATATCGCAGCTGGATTAACCTCTGAGTATCCACGTATTCTTGTAAGAGCCGTTATGGTGGACGAAATGAGCATCAGCCCAAGAACCGTCGCCAAACAAATACCAAGTAACATATCTTTGCTCGTTTAAATACGACCTTATACATTTTTAATCATCTTATTGAAACACATACGAAACTGCAGTGACTAGTATGGCACAAAGGATTCTTTGTGTACAGCGAAAGGGACACAGTAGCAGTCAAACGCCGGGGCAGCCTCGAGCCGGCAGCTAATGAGCTTAAACGGGTTTGACGTCGAGCATTGATGCGGTCGAGGTGGAGCACCAATTAAGGACTTCGATAAATTGAAAACCACACTCCTGAAAGCAACAGTAGGTGCACAAATTGAATGGGCTGCGTACATTTAGAAATAAAACAAATGTATTGTATACGATTTTATGTGTAATCCTAATTATCTCTCTCTCTCTCTCTACTATCTTTACTATTGAAAGAGCAATTGCTCGGGCAATGTGATAGTGTTCAACGTTAATAGTCGAAACCATGGTAGGACCGGGAATTACCCGAATTGACCTCATTATGCTTTATGTTAAAATTTATCAAGATAATTAAATTTTTACAAGGAATTACAAGGAAAATAAGATATTTTACGAAAAAACTAGTAGCACGAAATGGGCGGCCTTAACACTGTAACAGCGATTCCTTTCAGGCAACCTCTTTACTATATGTATATAGTAAAATAATCGCGGAAGAAAGAGGATGATAAGAGTATGCTGAATTAAGAAACAGAATTAAAACACTGATAATAACACAGCATACATATATATTTATAAATTACATATTTCATAAAACTTAAATGTTGATTTAGGAACACACAACGAATAAATTTGTCACGTCGATCTTTGAAAAACGTGAAATTTATGAATGCGCCTTCAGCCCACATTGCGTAATTTGGCATTAAACTTTCTCATTCTCCGAAGAAGTAAACTAATTGAACTTCTAAGCCAGATCCATCAATTCACACACGAGACAAATACATCAAATAATCGAAAGTATTTTCTTCGCTGTGTTTAAAAATATTGATATGATGGTGCATTTCGGAATTAAAGTTACATAAACGTAAAAGTAACTTCACGCCTGTAATCCCCGAAAAGCTAGGTCGAGGAATGCAGAACACTCCAACGTTTCACCGGTTACGTTTACGTCCCACTATGGAATAGGTGGTGAGCCTATTGCCATGTATCAAGCACATATCCAGACTCCGAACCCCTACCAGAATTGTTATTTAGATTTTCTAGTAGAAAATTTTCTAATTAGAACATTTTGTAGCGTTCGACCCGGGTATCGAATCCAGGACCTCCCGATCGGCAGTCGCACTTGCAACCAACACGACCAACGAGGCAGTCAATCAGGCAGGTATCTTTTAGCTTCAGAAATTAAGGTAAAACATACTAATTTATTAACTATTGGTAATTCCTATCACTGCTTCGTATTATTCAATGCAAAAACCAATAGTGGAACACTTAACGCTTACAATCAATGATATATTATTGCAACTAAAAAACCATGAAACGTATCTTGGGCTACATATGAATAACTTTTTGTAATTGAACGATCATAGTGATCGCACAAAAACTAAATTGGTAATGCTGAGTGGCTCTTTGCGCAATATTATTCGGTGCGTACCGCGTTTTTAGCCCACAATATACAAATCATTGGTGAAACAGTACTCATACAATATCGAGCCTTTCGCAATTTTAGAAAATACAATTAATAGTAAACGACCTTCAGATTTCAGAAAGTATAAAAATCGACATCCTGTTTAACTATTAGGTACTACTTAACAACTCCCAAAAATATATAGGGATACACTTATAATAATGTATAAAAGGGAGGATACATTTATAAAATACGCATACTCATAAATTAAAATATAGAAGATCGGTGTATTTTCCTACCCGCAATTCACTTACAATCATTTGCCCTGAACCCTAATTGACACAGTAACATAAGCTTGTCAAGTTCAGACCGATGGTTCTGACAATGGTAGAATTATCTTTACTTGGCTCAATAAAACTTATATAATTAGACACCTTGCATATAACATATTTATGAAGAAAAAACTAAAATCACGTATCCATGCTATCCAACAATCATGTATCCAACAATATATCATGGTTCTAGAATGTACTTTACAAGATGTCTAATGCGATATGTTACACGTGTAGGGCTATTGTTTACATGACAGCTTAGCAATAGATAATTTATGCCGAGCTGTTAAAACTACTTATGCAAGTATTATAGAGGCATCAAAAACTGTGTTGCAAGCAGTTATAAGCCTAAAATAAGCGATATAAGGTTCACATTAATAACAAATGCGCGCAAATTCTCTCTATTGTTCCGTATCCTTCCAGAATAGCTATTGTATTGAATTGTGGACACATCATCAAGCGGCGTGTAAATAGATGTCTGGATCGGAATACGATTCATTGTTAAATTCTGAGCTAATCCTTAATGATTTAATTGAACTGAGTTTCAGTTTACACTGATTGGTGAACAGACGTTCGTGGATAACGTATCACATGATCCTGGTCGTCGTCGGTAAGGACAAGCTGTTTTTGTCCCTTAGATAATTTTGTTGGTATTATAAATTATTTAACAAACGACATTATAGACGTCACGCAAATTACTACAGTCGTAACTTGCTCCACCATATCCAACCAGCCATATCCATCCATCGCATAGGGTGCAAGTCCAGTGACTATTTAGGTCCATGGTGGCGAACAAACAAAAGGGCTCACCATCTGTCCTATATCGCAACGCGATAGACTTCGTAGATTTGAGAATTAATTACAGAGAAAAACCTCGAGGCTGTTGAACATGCGAATTCACTTCAATTCAATTCATTCAAGCACTTGATTGAGTTATGAGGTTTATGCATGTTCTTCTTAAGAAGTAATTATGTAAATATGATTAAATAAACAGACAGAAACGGACAGAATTATGTAAGCTTAGTTAAAAAGACGAAATTATGAAAATTTGGTTAAGAAGACGATCTTGAAGAATAGTGGACACTTCTATTTGAAACACTGGGAGTTTAACCAGCAATGGCCGGAATAAAACCATTTATACCTTACCGCGATAGAGAGATATAAAAGGGGTCAAGGAAAATCCTGTTATAGATTTCCAAATACAAAATACATGAAAGACGGGTTTTCTTGTTATTTACGTTACTTTAACTACGTTATTTATGTATACTTTGAGGTATTAGAAACATCAAAGTAAAACTATTATCAAAATTCGTAGATTTAAATTTCTGTTTACTGTTTACTTTTTAAAAATCGAAAGGTATATCTAACCAACCGCTAAAGATACGTCTGTTCGATATCATGATAATAAACAATATTTAGGAACATACAATTTAAGTCAGTTTTATTGAAGAAGTTCATTGTCACTTTTTATATTCTTTTTTATGTCGTTGTTTCTATAACGACAGTAGCGTTTTAGACGAAATTAATTTTTGAGGTGTTTACGTTACCTCAGCTTTGCTCGAAAAGCTCAGCCCAAAAAAAATTTAAGCCGCTCGTAAACCGATTCAAAGTAGCATTATTTTTTATCTGCATTTCACCAGGGCTTAAATCCTTCAATGACGACGTCATAACAAATTTAATGGAAGGGAAAAAGAATTTAGCGCCAGTCAACCGGTTCCTTTCTTTTTATAAATTGTTGACCTTTTTTATCGTCATCGGTCGGAAAACTCTGAAATGCTTTGAGGGTGGCGCAGCCCATGTTTTTCCGACCCGTTCTAATCTCACCTCTGATTGCTCTATACGTTTCTCACGATTTTACGACGCCATTACGGTTCCCTCTAACTTGTGTGTTAAATTGTGGATACTGAATAACACCCGGGCTATTTCATTATCCGACTTCTGGGAACCTAATTAATTTGCTTAGATTTATTTTCTTAATAAAAGTGGACACTTTTATTAAATATATAATACGTATAATTATGAGTGTATAGACTGCTGCTCACATTTTGGAAACTTTGCTGATTTCTGTATTTAATTTATGTTTATTTTCTATGTTCATGAATTTTGTATGTTTCCCAAATAAAATAAAGTAAATAAGAAAAAAATCTGATTATATCCAGATGAGAAATAGTTCTAAAAAGCTAATATGTTTGAGACAAATCGATGAATAATTTGCAACTTATAAAGCTCTTTCACTAATATTAGGTATTAGTAGTATTCGTAGAAGTTCATCACAATCATCCGTAAACGACCTTTTTAGCGTTCCTTTGTCAGAAAGAATAGAATCGAATATGGCAATCAGCGACGCAGGCTAAGTGAAAGTTGGCTCATTTAACACGTCTTATAGATCCATATAAAAAAAATTCTTCTTCTTCGTCGAGTCAATAGCAATTCGTGAGTGATAACCATCTTGGTTTTTTTTTTATTTTTTCAGCTTTTCGCGATGAAAAGTTTTGACGCAATGTCCAGGGTGTGCCGGACGGTATATATTCGTACTTAATGAGACATAGTTGCCACTCGCCAAGGCTCCTTTGATGCAAAATATAAAGCATAAGCGTGCAGCATTCCTTAAAATACTTTCACATGGAGTCATAGTTAAGCTACAAACAAAAATATACAGAGCTACAGAAGTGTATCAGGATTTATATCGAAGCTACTGAACTGTAAACTACTTGGCAATCGCTGCTGTATTAAAAAATAACAATACACATGTACAAATATAAGAGAAAATCCCACATTTTAAAATAAACACCAAATGTAAAGGCCGTAAATTATACGCGTTAAGACAAGGAAAAAATAATCCCGCGACCTCATGCTGGAATAGCAAGAGGTTGTAAGAGGAGGATAAAGCTGGGGCTGGCAGATCACGCTATTGCGCGGCCTGCCTAAGCGCGTTCAAAGCTTTGTCACCTGCGGCTAGCGGCGTAGCTTGTGCAAGAAGTTATGCCCTGCGATTCCCATTCACCAAGAATGAAGACTTTGGGCATTATGAGCAAAAGTCCTGAAAGGAGGCTTGTATCTAGCGGTGGAATTAAATAAGCTGATAATGATGATAATAATTAAAGATAAAACTATGTACAACATTCATGTTACTGAAAGATAAAACTATGTAAAACATTCATGTTACTGAAAGGTAAAACTATGTACAACATTCATGTTAGTGAAAGGTAAAACTATATACAACATTCGTGTTACTGAAAGGTAATAATCCTTTTTTTTATCTTCACGCCTGTAATCCCCGAAGAGGTAGGCAGAGGAATGCAGAACACTCACACGTCTCACCGCATA
>DWEJ01002513.1:0-11390 GCA_018245835.1 Mysoria sejanus stolli | reverse complement strand
AGAAGAATCTGAAAAATTAAATTTCATTCTAGTAGTGGTTCGGAGTCTGGATAAGTGCCCGATAGATGGCAATAGGCACACCAGCTATTCCATAGTGGGACGTAAAAACGATAGACGTGGGAGTGTTCTGCATTCCTCTGCCTACCTCTTCGGGGATTATAGGAGTGAAGATAAAAAAAAAAAAATACCCTATTATTGGGATAAAAACTATCCTATGTCCTTTCTCAAAGTTTTATCTATGTTTATGCCAAATTTTATCAAAATCGGTTTAGTGGTTTAAGCGTGAAAGCGTAACAGACAGACATACAGACAGAGTTACTTTCAAATTTATAATATTAAAAGGGAATTTAATCGAAAAATTAAGTCAGTCACATTCGTTTTTCAAAAAAAAAAATTATATTTATTATATTTTATATTATTATTATTTATTATAAAACATATTTATTATGTATTTTGAATTAGGTATTTGTATTTATTAGGGATTTACCTGTACTTTGCGCAACTTATTTATGACTTTTAGGTAAAAATTTGGATGTTATGTAACGAGTAAGGAGGGGGGGGGGGAATTCTCTATCCCCTACGTTACAGTGTGTTACATTTCAAAAATCAAAAATTGCGTTACGTAATACTTGAAGGGTCCCAAAAGGGGCATACAGTACATTTGCCAAGCAACAGAACCTGGCCTGTTCTCGGTAGTGACCTGGGATGTTCTGAACAGTTTTTAAGTGACATCCTAGATTTTTAAAGCACCCTGAGAAAGTCGTCTATTTTAAAAGTCGTCCGATATTTTTCAATCCCTACCTTACAATTGGTTTGCTACTAAACTATTTGTTTTATATTGTACTTTATTTATATGCAAACATCTTTTTTTAAGAAGATGATCAATATTTACTGCCTCGTTGGTCGTGTTGGTTGCAAGTGCGACTGCCGATCGGGAGGTCCTGGGTTCGATTTCCGGGTCGAACAATACAAAAGAATTTTTCTAATTTTATAAATTAGAAAATTTCTAGAAAATTTTTTACAAAAATTTCTAGAAAATCCAAATTAAATTAAAGTTCTAGTAGTGGTTCGGAGTCTGGATATGTGCTAGATGCTTGGCGATAGGCTCACCACCTATTCCATAGTGGGACGTAAAAAAAACGTATGCGGTGAGACGTAGGAGTGTTCTGCATTCCTCTGCCTACCTCTACGGGGATAATAGGCGTGAAGTTAAAAAAAATGATCAATATCTTTTATAACTGGACATCGAAGTATCACTACTGTATAACTGCATCCTGTTTTTAAACTAAATCGTGCTGGTTTCCAACTTCAAATCCTGATGCTTGTAATTTAAGATCGGAGACTCTAGCATACAGGTCACCCGGTGTCCAATGTAAATCTACTAAATGCTCGCTATTCATAACCACAGACAAAGTAGTGACAAACGAGATGTGAGCGGTAATGTAGAGGAGACAGTGACGCGGACAGGGCAGAGCGCGGGGCGGAGCGCTGGGCGGGCGCGGAGCAGAACGCGCGCGTGCTGGCGGCGGGCGGCGAGTGGCGCGCGCTGGGCGTGGTGGGCGGCGGCGCGCGGCACCCGGCGCACGCGGCGCTGGCCGCGCGCCTGGCCACGTTCGCGCGCTGGCCGGCCGACCGCGCGCAGGAGCCGCGCGCGCTGGCGCAGGCCGGCTTCTTCTACACGGGCGTGGACGACCAGGTGCGCTGCTTCTACTGCGACGGCGGCCTCGGCAAGTGGGAGGCGGGCGACGCGCCCTGGTCGGAGCACGCGCACTGGTTCCCGCACTGCGGCTACGTGCTGCTCACCAAGGGGCAGGAGTTCGTCGACTCGTGCAAGGAGCGTGTCAGGGTCAGTACACGGGCGATATTACCGTCATACGTTCTCTATACGCGACGTAAAAGTCCCACGGAACAATTGATTATCGGCATGTGAACATATTGATAATATACGAGTAGAACGGATTACAATTTACTACGTTATTTGATATCGATTTTTAAAATATAAATAAATTGTTATTTGCACAATTTCACGTACATGGTAAAAGATGTAGATATGCATACAACCGAAATAATTAAGCTCTTATTATTATTTACAGCAGGTCTCGGCCGACCGCAGTCTCAGATCTAGAATTCGAAACCTGGCGATCGTCGACGACAACGAGGACGAGGTAATATGTCATTCGATCGGCCCGGGCGCGCTCGCGCGGCCGCTCGGTCCGACCGCTCGGTCCGACCGCTCGGTCCGACCGCCTCGCACGCGCAGGTGGACGCGGCCATGGCCGGCGCGCTGGTGGGCGGCGCGCTGGGCGCGGGGCTGGACGCGGCACGCGTGCGCCGCGCCGTCGCGCGCCGCCTGCGCGCCACCGGTACGTGCACCGCTCCGCCTTACGGACTAGTATGAACTAAGGACAGGTATACAAGTTTCCTCGCGATGCTTTTTGTCACCTTTCCGGCACGTGATATAATTAGGTGCATGCCGAGATTTGAACGCGACACCTTCGGAATGGAAGGCTGAATTCTGAATCACTAAAATCCCTGTGTTAAGCCATTAGGTACTACCCCGTTGGCCGTATTGGTATGAGACGTGTCCTGGGGCCCGTCGCCTTCCGTGTCTTCATTCGCCGGACGTCGAACATTTTTGCGTCGCAAACATTTCACGAAGGATTCCTCCGGTTGTTCGCAAGATAATTTTTCTACTCGGTGTGGCAAGTATTCGAGAGCGATCGTCCGTTCGCGACCCTCACTTCGATGAAACGTAACTTTAGACGTCGACGGCTAAAGTATAACAATTCGCCGATTGCAGGGCAGCCGTTCCCATCGGCGGAGGCGCTCATCGACGCGGTGCTGGACGAGCAGCTCAACGAGGAGCCGTGGTGCTCGTCGCCGCGCAACCAGCGCTACGCGCGCGACATCCTCGCCGAGGCGCTGCTCGACGTGGCCCCCACGCCTGCGTTAGTGGTTCACGGTGGCACGGTAGCCGCTGCCATATCTCTCTCGTATATAATAACATTTACGTATAAATGAAAGAAAATTCTTTCAATTTTTAGGATAAGTGTAGAACAGCTTTACGAGGATAGTCCGAGAGTTTCTCCGATGCCGAGCCGCGCGCTGCCCGCACACCCGCCCGAGCGCCAGCACGAGCGCCCGCCCGAGCGCCAGCCCGAGCGCCCGCCCGAGCAGCGCGCGCTGTCACTAGAAGAGGAGAACCGACAGCTGAAGGAGGCCAGGATCTGCAAAGTGTGCATGGACGGCGAGGTGGGCGTGGTGTTCCTGCCGTGCGGCCACCTGCTGGCGTGTGCGCGCTGCGGCGCGGCGCTGGCGGCGTGCCCGCTGTGCCGCGCGCCCGTGCGCGCGCTCGTGCGCGCCTACCTGGCGTGACGGCCGCGCGCCCACTGTTGCACGTGAGTACACATTCACTCATTGCAGATCCCTATTTGCACTCATACATATACACAGTCACGATACCTCGACTACTTTAGGTCTTTAGGCTAGGATGGACTTGAAATTTGGTTAGAATATTTGTTTTGCAACGTAAGACTAAGTAAGAACGAATTCTATCTACTCCATAGGTAATAAAGTAGTCCTACCTGTCCTCTGTTTGATGTCTCTATCCGCCCTTAGACTTGGGAGCGTGGGTACAGCGTCATATTTATCTTCCTTCTCCCTCAAATGCGTTTTCCTCATGGACAAAATCGATAATAATACGAGTTACTCGGCGTCCAATTCGGGCACTACATTTCAATCTGAACGCTGGTCATCACCACCTAGAGAAGGCTAAATCAGTTCTGCCCTTTTGACGAAGACGCAGATTTTAACCCCGGGCGATACATCATATATGCAATACCCCAGGTATAAGTTAAAGCACGCTTTTAGGTGTCATGCCGGATTGTCGAAGGTGACATCTGCCGTCAGCGTTGGATCTGCCTTTAGGACAAGGGGGTTCCTATGTAGGGCCTACAGTAGAGGTGCGGAAACTACTCGACTATTCGAGCACGTCTAGGGTCAAATGGTTCACACTGGAATAGTGCTGAGGCGGTACCCCTCGACGGAGTTCGAAGTTGGTGGTCATATGCAGTAATTGGGGTCCCGAAACACCGACTGCACCGGGACAACTGCATACTATTTGGCTTTTCCCTATGGGCTTTGCAGGTTGTATCTGGCTTTACCACGTTGTCAGATATTGAAACCCATACTGCCTCGCTATTGGCCTTTAACTAACCACCCATCCATCTGCCTACGAAATGACGGTAAGAGCTCCACCTAGGACCTCCAACCATTGCTTGGTGAGGTTTAATTGGGCCCTGACGCGCTCGGAGGTCTGGCGCTATCGATCGGCTGACTGAGTTGTACTACGGGAATTCCTAGCGTCCAACCCATGGACTCAGTTTTGCTTTGTACGTGCTGACGAAGTACTCGATGTAATATGACGGGGTATGGAAACGGAGTACTCTATCGTATCTATTGGCGGACGTTACTAGCCGTAGTTCAATAGAACTTGTGCTGAGATCTTAAAATTAAAGCAACAAGCATACCGTGCGTGGGCGTCAGAGCAGACGTGCAAGGGCTTAAATGCCCCCAAACTAAAAGCAAAATTCAATACTATCTCTAGGTCCGCAAAGAGACAAATAGCCAAGGCGAAATATAGACACATCAACAGAATTGGCAAGCGACTGGCTATCCTTCCGAAAGTGGAGCTTTTTGGTCGCTAGCCAAAACTGTTAAGGGTAAGTTCAGCCGTTCCTCTCATCCACCCTTATTAAAATCAGACGATTCTATGGCCCACACTGCAAAAGGGATGGTTATGGCTGCCATCTTTGCTTTCAACCATGTGGCACTTAAAGAGCTCAATGAATGATGCCATCTTTAGGCAAGAGGCTGGGGAATGGGTTCTACAATCTTTCGGTGTCAAGAAGTCGAGCGGGTCAGATGGTATGCCAAAGTTGGACGTTTGGCTTCCGAGCTAGATCCTGTCTTAACACGATTATTGTCGTTTTCTTAGACAACTGGAATCTTCGAATGGGGTAGACTGAACTTAGTTGAGTGTAGCCCCAAGAAGACACAAATTTGCGTGTAGAGTACAAAAAAATCCCATTCGAATTAGCGCCCAAATTCCAAGGAACGACACTCATCATTTTGGAGAGTATCGGAATCCTCGGAGTCGACATATCGAATAGTGTGCAGTACCTGAGTCATCTAGAAATAAAAGCTAAATTAGGTACCAAAAAGCTGGGTATCTTGAAAAGAGAGAAACAGTACTTCACTTTGGGGCAATTGTTAATGCTTTATAAAGCACAAGGCCCAATATGGAGTACTGTTCCCATTTCTGGACTGGAGCGGCGCAATACCAACTTTTCCACTTGACTCTGTGCAAAACCGTGCATTCCGAGTAGTCAACTACCCTAATATTACTGAAAAGCTGGAAGACTTAATTCTGCGGAAGGACCTGGACCTCTGCGTGTTCTACCGACTCTATAATTCGACCTGGTGCTTGTGTCACCTTTCTTCTATCACACCACCCACCGAAGATTGAGTTCCATCCACCCCAGCTGGATTCGTGGCGGTCGTCCACGGTTTGGTTTGCGCATTCGTTTATACCGCATTACGTGTAAGATGTGGAAAGAGCTTCCACCTGACGCTTTCCCGGCTCGTTATAACATGAATTGATTCTTCAAGAAAATAAAAGAATAATCGTTAATTGCAATACAACATTAGGGATTTCGTAAGTTAAAAAATTTGGTGCTTTACATGTAACCTAAAATAACAACAATGTACACGCGACGCATGTATATACAAGAATAGCTCGTTTAACATATTAGAATAAGGTACTTCATGTTCCAGGAAAGAAAGTGTGGTTCATTAAAGCATACGCGTCGGCGTTCATTGACCACCGCGCCGTCATTCGCCGACTATGGCGCCGCCACTCGCCGAGCACCGCGCCGCCACTCGCCGAGCACCGCGCCGCCACTCGCCGAGCACCGCGCTGCCAAGGGCCGCGTGGGGACCAAGCGCTGTGTCTAGTGTCGACTCGTGTCCAGTGTAGCGTGCGGAGGCGGCGCGGGGCTGGCTTTATTCATAAAACGTTAATTTATATTAAAAAAATTTACTTTTGGTATTTGTCCACGACTACATACCGGCCCTATTGTACTATAAAACGAAATCATACAGATCGAAGAACAGTCCTAGCGCCTTCCGAGTTTGGACAATGACCGCTAAAATAAATATACTTAATCCCTGATGTCCTCAGTTTGGATAGCACATGTCTCACCGTCGGAGCTCGGGCGGCGGCCGGAACAGAAGGACGAAGTCCTCCTACATTCCCAAAGATATCATAACAATCTTCGACATCATAACGATCGCGTAAATCTCTTCGCAAAGTCCCCATTGTCCGCGTTTCCGCCACAAACACAAAAATATTGAAGTGTAGTGAGTACGCGTGTTACGTTCGTGTTGCGTTCGTGGTTTGTTACGTAAGTTGTACAGTTTGTTGGCGCCGCGTACGTTCGGTTGTCAAAGTTTAGCAGTTTCGTCTTACGATATTGTTTGTTATATTCTACTTGGATTTTTGCACAAAATTACGATTAAGATTAAATGAAATTATTTTTTAAGTCATTACGTTGATCTAATTTGAAACAGTTTTTGTAACATGCAAAACAATGAAATTATGAAACCAGTGCTGGCTCCACAATAAAATAAAGTAATATATTGTTTTCTAGTGTATTAATCTCATGTATGTAAGATATTTTTATGTAGATGTACATGGTGTTAACGGTGACGAGGTTGAGTCGCGACGCGCCGTGCGGCGGCGCGGCGGCTCTCGGCTCGCTCATAGAGTAGAACAGAAAGCGTGTCCAACGGCCGCGCCGCCGCCGCGCCGCCGCCGCGCCGCCGCCGGTGCGGCTCGCGGCAGAGCGTCAGTCCCGCAGACCCGCTGCGTGTGCAGGATTGTACAATATGTTACAATTAGTACGCTAAATTATTATCAAAGTCTGTAAATAAAACAAATAGTGTAACTAAACTTTGATCAGAAAAAGTGACAAATTCTAAAATATCTTATGTGAATTAAAGTGTGGAAAAAAATATTAATAGGATTTCGATACATACTTGGTTCTGGAATAGTTTTCGGTGCAGGTATATATAATTTGTTTAATGTTTCAACTTTTACTTTTGACCGTATTGTGCTGCGCGTGTAGCCGCAGCTCGCTCGCACGCTCGCAGGTGGGACTGACTGAACAGAGTTGGAAGTAGGTTCCAGGTATAGATCGTCTATTTTAAAACTAAACGCCCCTTCAGTGTGTTTATAAATACATTAAAATGAGATATTTAGGTGACAATGACACGCAAATTTGTCATTGATCGCAGCAGTAAAGGATTATAAACATAATCAATGGATTTCGATGACTAAATCTATCGACTAACTAGTGCATAATAGAATCGAACGTGCCACAGAGCGGACGTGTCGTTGTTTTATACAAAACGCGCTGTCATCGTTCTAGTATTGATTTGTTACACTAGTCGCCCGATTAGTTGGCTTCTTAGTGTGAAGGCGAGTCCAAGTTTGCAGTAAAGTCGCTGCACACGCTCAAGTGAACTGTTGCAATATTTACTTTCCTTTACGCAATCTGATAATTTTTAGTGAAGAGGCGTTCTTTTTAAACTGGAAGATCTCGTACTTCCCTCTGTTAACTCCACATTAAAAAAAGAGTTATTTCTCGTTTAATTGTAAGGTTAAGTGATACCATCAGATATTGAATAATTGAAGATATGTACTTCGATTTGGGCATGTACCTATTACCTTGAATTCGTGAAAAAAATAAAATCTTGCAAATCGTGTGGCTCCCGCACGTGTAATCCGGCCTTTGTAATACCGCTGACCTCATGCCTTCAACATTGTGCGAGCCTGCGCACCCGCGGGACTGCGGCCGCGCGGCTCCCTCGCAGCTCCCTCGCAGCTCCCTCGCAGCGCCACGTAGCTCGTCATGTGATCGTTCGGTTTACGGATCGACGTAGATTATAGTGTACCTTAAAGGTTATTATTGAGTTTACCGTTGTTTTATTCGACCCCTGAATGAACACATATACGACCCCCGCGACCTCGTCTCCTGCCCCGCAGCCGACCGAACCGTTGCGGCGTGCCCTTCATGTCTTGACCCAGTCCGAGGCGCCGCGCCGGACGAGCGCTGGACTCGCATCGGCGACGCAGCGGTTCATCCAACGTATACGTACAATCCGTGCCGGAAATACATATAAGATACTCAGGATTCATTACTAAGGAATGGGAAATATCACATTCTTTCCTTGTAAACATCGTATTAGATTTTGGTGGGTGTGTAGATTTCGCTAAGTGTGACATTCTTGTCGACTCGAGTCCGGGCGCAGCGTGGCGACGGCGCGGCTAATCGCGTAATGATGTCGACATCGCTTCAAAAGAATATCAAAGGAGTTGTTTTGTGAGATGAAAGGTTTTTTTTTAGCACAGAGGTGCGCTCGCGGCGCGCGCCGTCTGGCCGCAAATAGCGCGCCGCGAGCGGGACTGTATTAATACGCGGCGACGCGGTGTGGTGGTGGCCGGAGCCGGCGGGGGCTTCGTGGGGTGGCGTGTGAGCTCTGCACACTGAGTATGGTTTTGTACGTATTTTAAATGAAATGCTTTTTGTGTATTTGTTTTATCATACATTCTAAAGAGGACTGCGAGAGATCAGAGGAAAATGCATGTAAAAATAGCCAGATAAATAATTTTCGAATATATCGGTCGATTTGGCGACTTCTCAGACTGTATCAGATGTATAAGACTAAAAATAGACCAACAGGACACAGACTAACATGACATGGAATTTGGAATTCTTAAAAAATAAAAATACAAGGAATTTGATTTGCCGCAGTCTTACAAGACGATCGGTATCAACCTCGATAATCCAAATTAAAGCAGCATCCTAAACAAATCTGACAACATTGTCCAACGGTTGCGGCATGGAGCCAGTCCCGGCGGCCTGCCTCGCGTCGCCGAGAGCGAGGGCGCACGGTCGCTAGGCCTCCTGGGACACTGCCTTGCACACGATCCCTGCTCGACTGTTGCGCTCGGCAGTAACAACAGTAACAGTACTCTCTTACCGGTTCTATGAAAACCAGACGGCAGCCGACCGCTGCGCGCGAAACACGAACGAGCTTGACATGTTTTAATATATATTTTCTTAGAACTTTAAAATTAAAATCTTTCTAAAAAAAATCTACTTTGCGTTATCCCGTTTGTAGAGAAACCGACGTTTAATACATTGAAAGCAAATTTTATTATACGTAATGCATTATCTAGTTAAATAAAAACATGTTAGGAAAATACTTTTATACTTCATGCCCGTAATGTTTGTAAATTTTATTGTATGAGGTTCAAATAATATGTTTCGACAAATATTTTAAAGGTAACATCACACCTGTAATCTCTGAAGCGGTGGGTTGAGAAGCAGTACACCCTCGCGTTACAACAGTTACGCTCACGTCTCGTGAAGGAGTAGGCGGCAATGTTATGCCATGGGCCGGCCGGACCTCACAGTCGGACAGGCCCGCTTGTAGCAGCACAACTAACGTGGCAGTCAGTTAGTTTTTATTATTTGATGTCGTTGCCAAATAAAGACAATTTGACCCTTTTTTTACCTTTGTGTTCAATGCATAACATACCTACAGTAATCATTTCGTATAATATGCATCTAATCATATTTCTAGTTTTCCCAATAGTAGTTCGCAGTGTAACCAGTGATAGCCTAGTGGTTTGAAATTTGACTTCTTACTCCAGGAGCCCGGGTTCAAATCCTAACACGCTCCTTTTTAAAACGTGGGTTTTAAGTTTAAATATCACTTGCTATAACGGTGAAGGAAAACATCGTGAGGAAACCTGCACACCTTACAGTTCTCAGCGGTGCACACTGTCCTTAACTCTCATTCTAAGGGAGACCCAGATTCCAGCAATGGAACTATAAAAGAGTCGAAAAAAAGTTCGGAGTCGGAGTTCGGTATTATTAAATGATGTATGTTAGCAGGAAGACCATTAACCCATTCTATAGCAACGTGCACGGAACAAAACAAAGAGACAATAAGGCCGTTACACGAATGTGGGCGGCCTTCGAGCGAGTTCGTTTTTTACATTCACGTAACTCAGTCATGTTAAAACTTTTAACCGAAGCAATCGTTTGTTATTACTAATTACTCTGTACCTACTTATTGTCTCGTAAAACAAGGTAGATGATTTTATGGTTGTGACGTTAGAGAGACGCGGGAAGTTAAGTCTTTAGACCGACTCGTCATTACGTGGTATATCACGTTATAAGAACGGTTTTTATCAGTTACTGGTAATAATCATTATGCAGATAATGAAATGAATACAATGTTAACGACCAAATACAACTTAACATAACGGTTGGCTTTATATGACGTCATCTCTTATTGACACAGTTGAATCAGCAATTCTCGGAATCCGCGCAAACTACACAATAATTTCCTTTAGCACATTTCAACAAGAATGTAACAGTATTAGTAGGAAAATACTAAATAACGCAATACATTGTACTAAACTAAACTTCAGAACTCAAACGGATTTAAAACGAGGAGACGAATTTTATTACAATTACAAAAACGAACCATTCCAATTTGGGCGTGGACCGTTAACTAGAGGGCGCCGCCTTCGCCTGCGCGGCACAGAACGTGTGGATTCGAGCCATCGTCTGGTCGCTGAGGCGGTGAGTCCGAGGGGCTCAGGCGGCGGCCTTGCAAGGCTGCTAGCGGCTGGCGGGCGCCGCGCGCGCTGCCCGCAGCCCGGCGCCCGCGATACTTCCAGCTCGATATTACGTTGCTACTTTAGAATCGTTTAGAAACCGCAATTTAATAGTGTCTCGGTTTGCCCTTATACATTTGCTCCTACTGATGTATTTATTCTTTATATTAATATATTAAAGTACGAGGCTAATCGGTTTTAGAAAAAATACGTTTATCATTGTTATCAACATAAGTACACAACTGAAGTCTTTTCTCAGACGGTATATGAATAATAATGAACGTAAACGTAACTTCACGCCTGTAATCCCCGAAGAGGTAGGCAGAGGAATGCAGAACTCTCCCACATTTCACCAGTTACGTTTACTTCCCACTATGGAATAGGTGGTGAGCGTATTGCAATGCATCGGGCACATATCCAGAGTCCGAACCACTATTAGAAAATCTTAATTAGAAAGTTTTGTAGTGTTCGACCCGGGAACGAACATCGAACCCGTGACCTCCCGATCGGCAGTCGCACTTGCAACCAACACGACCAACGAGGCAGTTTATAATAATAATAATATATTGGAACATCTCCACACACGGCCATCTGATCCCAAAGTAAGCGTCAAGAGAGCTTGTGGTATGGTAAC
>DWEJ01002512.1:0-11390 GCA_018245835.1 Mysoria sejanus stolli | reverse complement strand
TGCCAATATGGAATAGGTGGTGAGCCTATTGCCATTGATAATTGTATTGACAATTAATATCAGTATTGCCTATTGATAATTGTATTGAGAATTAATATCAGTTATAGCTTAGTGTTTTAGTATTTAGCCTGAATTCCAAACCTGGAGCGCACCAATTTACGGTGAAGCAAACATCACAAATATACTCGTCTTAGGGTTCTATATAATATTGCACCAACACGCATTTGGACAGTGTCGCAGACTAGGCCATTGACCAAAAGTGCAGATGTGAAAGGGTTAACGGCGATGGGGATGATTAAATATACAATCCATGAGTTGTTGTCAGTGACGACAAACAAGATAGAACTCGGCAGTGGTCTACTGAGTGACGCTCCGCCGCCGCCGACGCTCGTCAGTCCGCATATCTGTATATTTAACGCCACTCTATTCCATACTGGGATGTGAACGTAACCGGTGAAACGTGGGAGTTTTCTACATTCCTCTGCCTACCTCTTCGGGGATTACAGATCAGAAGTTATGTTTTTAATTTTTTTATATTTAGAAAGCAATTAGGGCAGCATTGGAATTTGAACAATTCTCATCAGATTTGAACTTTATTGTGAGCGACATTCCATAAAGAGTAGCCCCGTAACGATCCCTGTGGTACTACATTGGATTGGGCTGGATTGTCTATGGCGTGCCACCGGTATTCCATGATCCTCTTATAAAGACCATGTAATAATTTCTCCTGTCCACCAGATCAGCAGCTAACACACCTCGAAAATCTGGTCAGTCACACTTGCAACCAACGCGACCAACGATGTAGTTAAAATAAAAAAAAAGTCAAAGTAAAGTCAAACAAAAAATTATGGTTTGATAATATCAAAACATATCGCCACAGTCACTCAGAGAGCTGTAGAGCTGCGGTCCGGTGCGTGGTCGATTGCCGTTACGGTTGCCGTTATTTTGATTTTAAATGTTGAATAAGGAGAATTCATTTACTTTAATAGGCAAACACGCATTAGTGCCGATCAAATTATAGCATAAATCAAATCCACACCATATCTGTGGCTCGCAACGTCCTAGTAATCCCTGAATGTGAATAGTGAGTTATGTGCGTGGGCCGTGGGCGCCCCGACGTCAATCACGTTTGCGCGGTCACCACTCGCCGCAAGAGTACGGACGCACTAGCTAGATCATTAAATTTCAATACTAATTTAAAAAGTTAAATTGTACAATAGTAATAATATAATTGAATTGTATAAACATAAACACATATTCTAAGCCAAAATAGTGTTTTGCCATGATTTCATACTCTCAGGTCATGAGAATTACAATGTACCAGTAATTGGTTAAATATCAGTTGCTTAAAAAAATTACCTGTACGCTACTAGGGAGCCTGCAAGCAGTTTTGTGAGCTTTCTTGAAAACTGGTCAATATCGAGTTATAGTCTGGTGCATGGTCGATTGCCGTTATTTTAATTTTAAATATTGAAAAAGGAGAATCGGGAGGTCCCGGGTTCGATTCCCGTGTCGAATGGTACAACATTTTCTAATTAGAAAATTTTCTACTAGAAAATCTAAATTAAAATTACGGTAGTGGTTTGGAGTCTGGATATGTGCCGGATGCGTGGCAATAGGCTCACCACCTATTCCACAGTGGGACGTAAACGTAGCCGGTGAAACGTGGGAGTGTTCTGCATTCCTCTGCCTACCTCTTCGGGGATTACAGGCGTGAAGTTAAATATAAATATAATATTACAGGGCCTTAAATTACATTAGGTTTACGATAAGAATAGTGCATAATTTTTAAAACTTGCCATACTGCTTTTTTACTATTCGAAGTTTAGTTTATTTTACAGTAATATCAATTACATTTAACTATTTTACAAACAATTTTAAACAGTTTAAAATATTTCCTGACTCGCTCTTTGAGTACAGATGAATGATTTATTTGCCCTCTCGCGTACAAGTCAAGAGAATCTCACGACTTTTAAGAATACTCTTAGTCACCCATTTACTAAATTTGAAACCAGGAAACTTCTGATACTCCTTAACAATAAACATTTTTTGAATTTAGTGTAGATTACAAAAAAAAGACTGAATAAAAGCAATTTACGTTAAGGTCAACATTTAAAATGTTTACATACATTGCGTTGTTAATAGTTTACAAAGTAAAAGCGGCTGCACAAAACGGTGTGACTGGCCCGTTGGTGCAGCGGTTAGTGAGCCTGACTGTTGCGCCGGGAGTCGTGGATTCGATTCCAACCCAGAATAAATATTTGTGTGATGAGCACAAATATTTGTTCTGTGTCTGGGTGTAAAAAAATATATATTTAACTATATATTTATATGTATATAGGTACTTTACCTTAAATATCACTTGCTATTCGGTGAAGGAAAACATCGTGAGGAAACCTGCACACCTTGAGTGAAGCCTGCCAACCCGCGCTTGGCCAGCGTGGCAGACCATGGCCTTTACCCTCTCATTCTGAGAGAAGACCCATGTCCAACAGTGGAACAATGCTTGGGTCGATATGATGATGATGATCATGATGTAGGTCAGCAGCCGTCTAGCCATGGTAACCACCATACCACAAGCTCTCTTGACGCTTACTTTGGGGTCAGATGGCCGTGTGTGGAGATGTCTTAAGATATTATTATTATTATTGAGAAGCCTCGCCGAACGAAGACAAAGAAGCGTGATGCCAAAAGTTAAAACAATTGTTGATAAATTCGGAATCTATGCAGAAACAGTATTCGATGTATTGTTTGAAGACTTTTCTGTAATAATCTGATTATCCTTGTTGACATATAAAAGTGTAAAATATTTAAATAAAACTTTTACAAGTTTTTAAGCAAACTGAATTACATATTTCAACGAGTCTTAACATTTAAATTGTTCAAATAAAAGTCTGATTTAAAGATAACGGACCGTAGAGTAATATCTCTGAACCGTTTTTGCAAATTCAATTTATTTTCCAATACAGCAACTTTACTCTTTAGTATTCAATACGTTTTATAAAGCCGATATTATTAGATTGGTTGTATCTATAATTTAACGTTTGACCCATTAAGTAACACGCGTCGCGTAATTTAATGGAATTTCAAGTAGCCGCAATTGCAAGAGCGATTGTGTGTTACGGCTGGGTTGCTAGCGGCGTATCAATATCAACTAAGCGCTTATCAAACATCGTAATGCGCTCACGATCATTGCATACGCAGTGCCTGTGCTTATCTGCATGATCCTCATTAGCTGCTAATTCGATAATGTCGTCTTGAGGGAAATACAGCGTATTGTGTCGGTGTGCTCCGGTTGCCGTGCAAGCAAAAAAGTATTCGAGAGGTCGCTCCGTTTTCCTTGTTTGTTTATCAATACAAATATTGAAAATCCATTAGCAACCACCATTGTAGGGTGAAAAAAAATCTGTATTAGAAATAACAATGTTTCCAGCCCCTTTGAAAATGTACATTGTGAGGGGAGACACGAGTTACGAGGGCCGTAAATACTTTGCAGAAACTCTGCGCGACGTGTTACATTATTGTTAACGGCGACCGTAAAACCAAAACTTACTAAAAGATAATTTATCACAACAATGAACATAATGTACTTCTTTGTTTAGCTGCTTTAAAGCATTCATTAAATATAACTTATCATTTGATTATGGTAGAACCCAGTGCACGTCTAGCCAGCACAAGCACTCATGAGTGCGTGAATAGATATGCAAATATAGCGTTGTCCGGTGTTCCAGCGCACGGGTCACGTGTGCCGCAATTAACGGGCAGTGTGCGTCGCCGGCGGCCCGTTCCGCGTGTTGCTGCCAATTTGTGTCGCACAGTCAGCCCGGCCGTGCGCTGCGACATGCGACACGCCACTGTCCGCTCGCTTGCTCCTACCTAATAAATAGAATTTCGGATATATCCCTGTTTGAAGTATTGCTTGTGCTGCGAAATTTGATGTTATAAACTCAATCCTGTATCACATTAGTTTTGTATGAATATTTATAAGATTAACGTTTTTAAAAGTAATATGTATTATAGTAGTGAATACAAAGAATTATAATTTTTTTAAATATTTATTATATACCGGCCACAAATCCGGACTACGAGGTAGCAGCCGGCCCGGGACCGCTCGATCAGCAGTGGCGCTAGTAATCACTCGAGTGACCAGGCAGTTGGTACTCTCCAACTAAATTGTCGCTGTTTGTGTTACTATCGACTGTATGTTGTATACAATTTAGAAGAAGGAATGGAAGGCAACGATTTAGCTTCTTTCTGCAGTCCAGTTTTAGAAAACGACAGTAAACGTTAACGGGCAAGAAAAGGCAACGAGAAAATTACATACACGGTGTAATTATTTTAATGACTACAGCAGTAATTGAGTTGCTGGGCTATTGTCTCGGGACGAGGCACGTGTGGAGCGTTCGGGAATACAATCGAGTTAGCGACAGCGATTGCGCCCACAACGCCCAGCAATGAGATTAGCTTCCGGATCAGTTTCCAACTGAGATGAAGCTGCGTAGGTGTATTTAGATGCTATTGAAGTTTGTAGAGTAGTCTAGTAGCTTCCTAGGAGATGTCATACTCGAAATGAATTCTGTGTTCTTTATTTATATTGAAGTTTAGTTATAACAAAAGAATTCTAACCCAATAACAAAATGCATAATAGATACAAAAATCCATTCATAACGGATACGTATGTTCTTAAAATATAAAAATATGATGAGAATGATCTATGTAAACATTTTTTTTTATAATTGCGAAGTAGCAGACGAGCATGCAGTCTATCTGATGGTAAGTGGCTATTGTCGCCCACAGATGCGCCTCTACCCCTGAGGACTAAGCTGGAATGCATCGAAAAAGTATGTCTCCCTTACCACACCCTTCTAACCAGAACTCAGCAGCGCTTGACACTGCTGTTATAAGGCAGGAATAGGTGTGGCGGTGGTGCCGCCGGAGTCGAACCACAGAGGGTTCTACCACCTTAAAAATATCACATTATTAACAGTTACACGAAAAATAAACAAATGTGCGTAGGCTTGTGAGTGAAATGATTCTTGCCGGGGCTGAGAAATAATAGATGCCCTGGCTTGAGGTCGGGATACCAGGTTGTCGTAAGAGCCGCCTCAACCCTATACGGCCAGATTTGGCGCGGCCTGCCTGGGCACGAATACAAGCCCTGACCGCCTACCGGCAGCAGTGTAGACGGTCGTCAGACAACCCCCCGAGGATCCTCCAATGGCTTGAGGCAGATTGACCATGCTGCGCCTACGCGCGACAGCTTCTTGCTGATGGAAACATTTCTATTACTTTATTTTATTTATGATATGTCTTTTTTTGGCTGATCTCTGAAACTACCAATCGGATTTGACGAAAGTTAGTTTATTTCGGACGCCATTTTATGAAGTTAAACATTGTCCTTTACAACATGTTATTTGGACGCATAGATAAAGAGATAACGTAAAATTAAAATAATTTAACATGTTCGACATTCACGGCGCAGTTATTATTTAATATAATTGAGATTTTTCTAATTTAGTTTTTCTAATAGTGGCTGGATATGTGCCCGATGCATGGCAATAGGCTCACCACTTATAAGTGGCATGGTACTGCACCCCTCTGTCGACCTCTTCCGGGGTCACAGACGTGATGATACTTTTATTTATTTAAATGACTTAAACTGCCCAAATGCCAAAATTTGCTCGGCTCTCCGAGCCGGTCAATTTGTTCTGAAGTTTTAAAATCAAATACGGAACGCGCCTGGAAAATATATGTATATGTACTAGTATAAAATAGTATACCAATATAACTAAGTATAGTATATAATAATAACTAAAGTTTGTTGGTTAGTGAAGTACTATTTAAAATAGCTTTCATTTGAAAATCCATGAAAAAAAATTGCAAAAAAACAACATTGTTCAATCTTCTGTTTTTTCTGCTATGTGGTAACGCAAACATGTGTTGTGATTTGTTGACGCGAACGAACGCGTCGCGGTCGTTCCTTAGCCATCGCGCTGATGTCAACATTGAGCTTCAGTTCGTTATTGTTCTGTTTTAGGTAATACGTTGTTTGGGACCAATGTACAACATTTGGACCCCGTTAATACAGATAAATGTATTAGTTCAAAATTACTACGCTACAGTTTCTATCTTTAGGATCAGTTGAGATTTATGTTTTGTTGAACTGTCGTATTTTGACTACATATCTGATGCACATATTATATACGAATATGTCGTTAAACAGATAGCAGGCGAAATAAAGCGTTGTTTATGTATGTATTGCACCCGGCGCTATCGCCAGCGCGCCTGTTGTTTCTGAACACCACGAGTATATTAGTATAAGAATCGTGATGTGTCGCGGGGGCATAAACTGGGCCTTTTCTAAATATCTTTCCGTAATTAATACCAAATACCTTAGTACTGTACGATAACTGTACTGATTTTATTATATTGAATAGCACAAAAGTAAACACCAATTTCGGGTGCCACAACCACGTGCCGCTACAGGTTACCCTCACTATTGTTACCTAATTTAGCTTAAAATCGATTAAATTCGATCGGCGTTAGTAAAACTCATCTGATACATGTGCTAATTATTACGCTTCAATTTAATGTAAAATCTTATTGTTCGTTGTCGAAAAATAAATTAATAATAACACATAATTCTTAAAATCTCTTTTTAAATACAATTCTTTTGTACCGGATTGTCACAGGAATTCATAAGCTCTCGACACCTACGGGGTCCTATTAACAAACAATCTCAAGCTTTCGCTCCGTGTTGTGTCTACAAGAAATGAAAGGGAACTGAACACATCAAATTGAAATGTGCGGGAGTTTGTGAAACGCAAGGAATGTTTTGTGCCGCTGGCGCTCCTGCTTTACTGGTTCTCTGATCACTCCACATCTCCGAGTTAGCAATTGAAGTCGTTTCATTCAATCTGACGACTGAACTCTTGATAACTAAGTGGGGATGGTTTTCAGTTTTTATTTTATAATTGAGATGGATTGCGTTCCATGTTATTTTTCATTGTGGTATAATAGAGGAGGAAATAAAAAACAATAATTTTGTATGTAAAATACTAATAAAATGATATTAGTAAAGGTGTCTTCTTTTAGATGTCTTTCTGTTCGATGTACCTACGTAGGTATCTTCGTATATCAGTAGATACTATTTACAAGTGTCAAATTGTATATAACCTTAACTAAACCATTGCCATAAGTTTTTTTTTAGCTTCATGCCTGTAATCCCCGAAGAGGTAGGCAGAGGAATGCAGAACACTCCCACGTCTCACATTTTTACGTCCCACTATGGAATAGGTGGTGAGCCTATCGCCATGCATCGGGCACATAGCCAAACTCCGAACCACTACTAGAATTTTAATCTAGATTTTCTTGAAATTTGTCTAGAAATTTTCTAAATCAGAAATATTCTTTTTGTAGTGTTCGACCCGGGAATTGAACCCGGGACCTTCCAATCGGCAGTCGCACTTGCAACCAACAGGACCAACGAGGCAGTTGCAATGAGGACAAGGTAATGGAATCTAACTGTTAAACGTGGAGGAGGTATTTCACGGTAGGGTCTTGTTGGGCCAGAGCAAAAGTATATTTTTATTTGGTCCAATTGTTCGTTAATTCTAAATTTTTTTGCTGGAATATCTAGATGCAAAATTAATTACAAAATTATTAAACTGGTCAAGTTTATTTTTCGTTTGCTTGCACAATACATAACACGGCTGCTCCCGTAGATCGATCGCAGGCTACGTCAACAGTTGAGCGCGCAGGAGGTACAGCTAGCAGCGGCGCGGCGGCCGGCCGATGGGGACGAAATGAGATTTTTAATTCCATTCATCTAAGAGTATAATCCTAAAGAAGTGCTCCCCGGGGATCCCACCTCGATTCGAAATTCGATCATTTCGTATTTCAAGAGTAAACTGCCTCCGTTTTAATCCTTTGATCATAAATAATTTTGAAACAGTTTCTTTTGCGAATCATATTCAAAGTAAATTACATAAATTTTATTACATTGTTATAAACTGACCACAAACGGGACACGTGGAGCGGAAAGTGTCATATATCGTATGTATCGAGTGTTTAACACATTTATATATTTGATATAGAATATTAACAGCCCTCTTTTGTCACTGAAATATTTGAATTACTTATATTATATATATTTTCCTTCCTACACTTGAAATACATTTTATTTCATAACACAACAGTGTTTTCTTTACTGAAATATAATTTTCTTTTCAATTGAGTGTTACGACTCTTTTACCCTTCGGGAATTCAGTATTGAATTAGAAAAGTTGAACCATGCATATTTATGTATCTGTGTATATTTCACGAACTGAAACAATATGTACCTTGACTGCCCTGTTGATCGTGTTTGTTGCATGCGCGACTGTCGACCGTGAGGTTCTGGGTTCAAATCATGGATCGTGCACTGTTGGATTTGTGCCTAGTTTATGGTAATAGACTCACCACCTGTTCCATAAAGGGACATAAACGTAAGTGGTGGTACGTGGACAGCGTACTACACTCTTCTGGATTACAGGCGTGATGTTACGTTCTGAAATTGTATACCTGTCCTAAGCTATATCATTAAAGGAGAGTTTATTCTGAAATTATGTAGTATCTTTATCATTTGTGTACATTTATTGAGCATGGGCATCGCGCACAGTTAGTGAACTGAAGTGTGCTGAATGAATCTCAGCGTCGGTCGAGATATTCTGCTTTGGGCTGATTGGATAATGTTGTGGAGTTCTTTGGTGAAATTCTCTTTGTCTCTTTGGGAAATTCAAATAGCTCGATTTGAAATAGATATTTCGTGCTACTATGATGCGCTTGTATTGAATTCTCCTACGCTTAATATTCGCGTACTGTAGAATGCTCTCGCGTTGATGCGCCATAATCTATTTAACTCGGTGTTTATATGACTGGATGTGCTGGTGTGCGGGTGAATTGTGCTGTGGACTATATACTTTTGTGGAGGATTACTTGTAGGAGAGTACACAGTGCACTATAGAGGCCGAGGTCGTGAAAGTTTGACTTTAAACGAAAATTAAGACGCTTGTTCACGATACCGAGACTAAATACGATCATATGGTACAGCGGACATTACTACACTAACATTTAATTTCTTAAAAGAGCAACAACATCAATCCTTGTATTAGTTATAATTTTAAATGGGTTATCAAATGCCAGCCAACTAATCAGAATTCGTAATACATAGTTAGTTTTCAACCAATGTTGGGATTAGGCCCGCATTCGGCAGCGCCACGCGCAAGGAATAGATGACGACGATAACTAGAGCTTACAATTATTGAAACAACTCGTTTAAATTGGTTTTTGATCAATTTTAAACTTCTAGCGGTAAAGTAGTCAGTTTTAAAATAATATATTTAGTAGTATTAACGTAAACAGGCAATGTGCATACATTTTCCCTAGAGTACCGCCAGTAATGATATATACATATTTACATAAACAATATTATGTTACGATCTATGTTCGCAGTTACACAGAATATGTCTTATCTAAGGCAATAACAAGTAAATTGTACTGCCCGCGTATTTTCCTACCAACGCATCGGAGTGATTTATACGGAGGAATTCATAAGTAGGCTCGCCGTGGACCGGAGGTGTAAGAAGATATTGTGAATATTTCGCTATAAGCTTCTCTATTTCGTTATGATAAAGAAAACAGTAGAACTGATGTTTTTTACGATCGAATCATACGAGTAAATCCTGCTCGCGCTTCACTCGAGTATCCAACGCCGTAACAACGCCGTCAATGTACGCATGTTGCCAAATCTTATTACTTTGTGAGGGTAAAGGGAATTCAATATATCTATCGTTCTTTGTGTGCTCCGACTAAATGTTATTTGGACGGTTCCGCTTCAAACTCGGTGGAAGTTCTAATCTGAAATAACGAGCTCGCCGCGTTCAGCGAACGAGATAAGACACGAAAATATCTATTTTTATTTCTACCTCAAACGTCTTAGTGACAACTGAGGTCCCTATAATTTTAATTAATTAGCGTGATTCGAGATTTTCCCCACACTATAGGTCAAAGCCATTCATATTTTTTTGAAGCAATTAAATTTAAAATAAATTTGAACTATTTTTCTGAATCTTTTGATAAAAATTAAAATATTGACATCTTTCTCCTATCTTCATCATCATGAGCCTATTGTAGTCCACTGCTGGACATAGGCTTCCCCTGTCATAGACATGTGGGCTGGGGATCACAAAGCCCAGCGTCGCAGCGCTTACGTGGCTGTCCTTGCGCGGCCAGGGTATTTAGCTGTGCCGGCAGACTGCGCCATGCCGCCAGCTGCCAGCGGGCGCAGTGAGGCACAGTGCGACGCGGCCGCGGACTCCGAGATTAATTTCGAGCAATAAATCAATTTTCCCCGAACGTATTACAGCGCGTTTCTAAGTCATTTTCAGGCAATTTCCGTTATTAAGCGTCTTCATTCGTTGCTATTGTTTAGGGCCTGATGTAAATTAGTTGGGGGTGGACTTCAAAAGGAAATCTTATTAATTATTTCCCCAGAGTGAATGTTAGCTAATGCTTTGTAATAAATTTGTAGGTATGAACTAGATGATACTATACAAAAAAAAATATACAAACAGAGATAGTAAATCAGGAAACAAGCCAGGTAACTTGTAGTAATGACATAATTGCGTAACACGACCGCCGTTATCTATAACAGCGGCGACGTGCTCAGGCGTCGGGGGTACTTCGTACGATCAAAACAGGCGTGTATAATTTAAACAAACATAAGATTAATTCAGAACATCTAACTTGGGTAATGGCCTAGGCGGATCACAATGACGTCGCCAGAGATCGTCCTTTGATGTGAGCAAGCAGCTGCCTACGTAAACATTAGCGCAAGTTCAATTAATTTGTTGTTCACTCTGCTTGCTTACGAAATTATAGTAATGCAACTCATATGTTGTTTAAACAGTAACCAAATATATAATCTGTTATAAAACACGAATATAATATTTGCGTTCGTATAATTCTCTTCTTAAAATGTACATACTTATGAATATGTCCGCGCGTTTCCGCGACGGAGCAGCCCCTGGAGCTTGCTTCACTATTGAGATAGAGCTCGTGTGTGTAGAGTTAACAAGTGACATTGGTCAAACTACGAGGCTGATTGCTCGGCGTGCTCTTCGTAGCACAAACACACTCGAGGCGCTAACCGTTCCGAGCTGTTTAATGCTTGGAAACTGTACTGCATCAGGGCGGGTGTACATAATTTATTAAAACGGGATACCAACTCCAAATCACATCATCGTCATAATCATCGTCAGCCTCCTGATGTCCACTGCTGGACATAGGCCTCCAATAATCGGCGCCACTCCATCCGGTCCTGGGCCATCCGAATCCAGCAGCTTCCCGCT
>DWEJ01002511.1:0-11394 GCA_018245835.1 Mysoria sejanus stolli | reverse complement strand
AACCGAATATGGTTTTCAATGGAATTTAAAAAAGTTACCTTATAAAGTATCTCGTTTGTTTATCTTTTCTTATTGCTAACACCGCTGTAACTATTTCTACCGCAATGCATTTGTTAAAACAATTTACGACTCACGTAGGTATATTCTAGAGGCTACCATCTCTTTCCTCAGAAGTAAATAGGCCTGTGCCGATCTGGAGAAGGACAGTTAAATTCAAGTGGCATTTATGCAATACTGATCCTTTTACTAACTGCACTTTTACTAACATGTTCTAACTTGACTGTTGTTACTGATGACCTCGTTCCTGCAATCCTTTACCAATTAATACATAATCCTCTTACTGAATGCAATGAACCAGTCCTATTTTAACACAATTGATCTAAATATCCTGCAGGAGATGACTGCAACAACGGGTACTCTTGTGTTACTGTCGTGGCTTTTGCGCGATGAAACGCCGAGATGATCTTCACACAGAAAGTCTATTTAACAGGCACAGTAACGTCCTCACTGATGCTCGTATATCGAGTTTCCTTTAATAATCTTCTACCCTACATATATGTATAGTTTTATCGTTGAAAGTCAAGTATCAATTAATTAACCGAATAAGTACAATCGAAGAATCGAATAAATAATCAATATGAACAATGTAAGGATCAACTATAATACGCCATATCCTTTGTGGGACTAATAAGTACTTGGTAACACGCGGTTACTTTTACACAGTTTGCCTTGCAAATCATGTTAAAAAAGTAAATAAGTAGGTATAATATTTCTATATTTGAGATATTAAATGGATGTTACTCAACTATATCAACATTATCAACAAATGATCGACAACGGCACACTTGGCAAATGGTCAAAGTAACAGAGCCAAGACGACAAAGGCTAGAAATTGGAATCATTGATGTTGACCGTCAAGGAAAAATTGTATTAATTTGGCAATAAATAATTCAGATTCTCTATAATTTGCAGCAAAAACGGTTACCAGAGAAATACCTACGCGCGATTTTACGCTACTATGACCATAAAGATATCAATACATAGAGTAGGCGATCCAAGCAAAAATTCTTCTCGTCTAAAGAGAGAGAAATATAATTAATTTGGTACTCGTTTCTTTCTGTAAATTTAACCGTCCAAAACTTCGCGCGTGACCACATGTACCACATATATCAAATGCTTGTTCTTTCTCTTTCTATCAACGCGACATTTTCATTTATTGTACATACGCGCATATAGTTACTCTATCTTGTATATTATCTCCATAACTATTACTCACATTAAAGTATTTTGCCGATTTGTTAGTAGGTACATATTTGTTGTAAGAAATTATACATCACATCACGATTGGAATGATATTCATTCCAAATTCAAACAGCTGCTAACATTTATTTTAAAATTATCTTATAGCAATTTTTTAACGGATATTTAAACAAATCTTTATACAAACTCAAGTCTTAAGTTAAACATATTTACATTTGTACTTGTGTTTTTGCTAAGAACACAGATACAGATGGTCAAATAATAGTAAGTACTACTTCTTACTACTGTCGAACAGTGTTACACAATATTGGTTTTTATTTGACCTCTCGTTCATTTTTGCCTGATTAATGAAGAGGTGTTATGTATTAGTATATAACGTTCGTACTTTAACAAAGGAATTGTAACAATAATGTACAAATGCACAATTTATTCATTAGGTACTGTTTTGATTAGAGTATAATTCTGTATTTTTTTAAGTTCAGTGAGACCTTGCGTTCCATTCTAGGTATTGAGGTCAGATACACACGTAACATAATGATAGAACGTGTTTTTTTTTATTATTTTCAGTTACTATCTTCCATATAATTAGTTCGTGATATCAATTGATACACATTTTCTGGAATTTTCCTTTTGTTAAAAAAATACTGTTAAAAAGATACCGAAGACATTGTAATTTTTGAATTTTGTATCTTCAGCTAGGCAGTTTTATTTTAATATGGTTTCTTACTTTTGCTTGGGATCATGTGATGAAATAAATGAAGCTGACAGTCTTTATTGCTGTATGTATGTAAAGAATCTGAATCGCTTTTAATACAAAGTTAGTATTCTTTACGAATTACACATTGATATAATGAAAAAAAAATGCTATTTAATTTATTTTTCCTACAAAACTTAGAAAAATTGAACGCATAAAGTTTCATAAGACGCACACATAATTCCTAAATCGCTTCCGTTCCTATACGAAAACGTAGGTAATTAACAATTTTACCGCAATACATAACATTATACGCACCCTTTTTTATGCAAACATTACGAGTAGCAATCTCATTACAACATGTGAACAATTTATCAGCAACACTTGTGTTATCTTGTTAAAACTTAATCAAACTGGCGCACATTAGCTTTAATTTAATGAAAATTTTAGTAGGTTATATACACACGAGCTATAATAAAACTTATCTAATTTTTTAGCCTCTATTCCTAACATAATATTCTTGTATAAAATATGCGATTTAAAATCATAGCTAGCGTGACAGTATATCTTACTTGAAATATAATTAATACATGTCCTACCTATGTGTTCATATTTATAATTTAACAACTCGATTGTTCCACAGCTCATCAAGGCTTCCGTGGCATTATAATTTTTTCTATGCCTTACGTATCTAACCAATCTCTAGCGAAAAAATACCAGGTACACACATTATTTAAAATGACAAAACGGTGATGCCAGATTCGTGAAACTTCCTAAAAATCAAGGTCATATTTATTATTAGAACATCGAACCGCTAAAATGACAAAAAATATTCTGAGCTTTAAACCCTTTCACCTAATCGCCTGAATAAATCGTGTTCACAAATTCACTTAGTCGTTGTGTGAGGTTTGAAACAAAGCAATCGACTGTGATAAAGACGTTCGTTACATTTTGCATTTGCATTTCTTGACCATATACATAACTACTTAAAGGAGTACTTGGAACAACGACTTGATAAGTTCATTTTGGCTTGCGCTTCAGACCGGTATGGATAATAACATAGTCAATACAGAGTGGAATAAGAAAATCAAGTAGATGCCTACATAGTATATTCGTGTATGTGAATCCAATAAAATAACGGTATCTTCGTACCAGAAAGTAACATTCGCCAGTGGGTAATTACGAATGTGAGATCGGAAACAGACATGCATTTTGGAACGTATCTACTTATTTTGGGTATGCATATTTTAATTTATTTTGCAACGCTTCAAACAAATTACTCGTTTGACATTTGTGAGATTGTAAGGACATATTTTATATGAAAAAAAATTAAGAGCAACGCAAACTTGAACTTGAACCCGCGTTATTAAGCATGTAACATTGCTTTTTCTTCAATTATTTTAACACTTACTGCCCCATTGCTCGAGTGGTAGCAAACGCGACTACTGATCGAGAAATCCGGGATTTAAATTTCTTGTGCTGGAATATAATTTAGATTTCCTAATAATGAGTTTGGGTAGGATTTTCTAGTAGACGTTAAATTTATGCCGGGTGTGTGGCAATAGACTCCCCATTGCATAGTGGGAAGAAATCGTAACTGATGAAGTGAGTGTAGTGTAATGCTCTGCCTAACCCTTCGTGAAATACAAGGGCAATGTTACATTATGTTTTTTCCGTACTCGGTACTCTGTTCTTGCTTCTTAACTTGTTAAAGCATTTTTATACCCGTAAAAAATGCATATCTTCTTCTATAATGCATATCTTCTGTAACTGTACCGATTATATTTAAATCTATAATGGATCGGTGACTAGACGTAAAAGTAACATCACGCCTGTAATCCCGGAAGAGAAGTAGGCAGAGGACCATACACTCCCATGTTTCACTAGTACATCTTTCATGTACTTTTTGAATAAGTACTATTAGCGTGTTTATGAACCCAATAGGATCCAAAAGAATTATTTTTTTTCTATTTGACTGTTCATTTGTTTTCTGAGCATTCGTGGACACCAATCTCACAAATGTACTTATTTTTGCAGGGTAGGTTTTGACTTATATATTTTGGTAAAACTTAATATATATTATTTCAATGAGTTCATAAATAAAGAATATATGTCAATAAAAAAATATATAATACAATTTTATAGGACTGAAAATACTGGGTTTTTTTTATTGTACATCTCATATATATTTTTTTGTAATAATTTGCACAAAATATCTGAATGCAATGCAATTAAAAAAAGAATAATGTGTCACCAGTGTCATTAGTAACTAATTGTCATTGTCAGTCAGTAGGTTGGTTAAGTTGTCTGTTGTGCCTTTGTGTCAACTCATAGAATACATTTAAAAAGAAATAATTTGTAAAAAAATATGCTTTATGAATAATCAAAATATCAATGTCACAACAACGCGCCAAATTCAAAATGCACAAACTATGCCGCTAATAAATTCAGTCTGATTCTACGACCGCTGAACAAGGAACATGGCCCACAACTAAGCTTATAATGGTTAAATTACTAGCGAACTGTTTGAACCAATGGTAGGGCAAAAGTTGCGTTATGACGTGATTCCATAGTTATTTTAACCTACGAGGTCGCTAGTATTATAGGATTTGTAGGTCTGCATTAAATTAAGGTATTGCTGCTTTGACAACCATAGTTTTCTTTCAAGTAATATCGCAAATAACCAAGTGTATAGCTTGAGACTTGTATAAATAAATTTTATTGTAGCCGTGATAATGGGTGAAGATATTTCTGCACAGAAGTTTAACTTGGAAAATTGGATGACGGAATTACCAGAACAATTGAAAAACGTTCCCTTAATATATCTGGCCATTCCAGGTAAATTTTTAAAATTGTATTATATGTATAGCTGAAATTGTAATGACTTGGTTTATGGAAATTTAATATAGCAACTCCTGTCACGTTCACAGATCTTTATTATGTCATGTAACATCACACATGTAATTCCCAAAGTAAGCAGGCAGAGGTGTATAGTACACTCCCAAAGTTAACCCTCTTTCCCGTAGTGGGATATAAATGGTGAGATTTGGGAGTGTACCTTTCTGCCTACCTCTTACAAATATAATGTTAATATTACTCATTCTACATGTTCCAGGAAGTCATGATTCAATGACATATGGTATCACCAGAGCAAGTGGCCTTGCACCTGATGCTGAGCCGATTCTGAACCGCCTGTACCCTCTATTCCGAGGTACGATCTTACGCTGGACCATAACACAAGCCCTAGATGCATACCAACAACTACTTGTTGGCATTAGGTTGGCATTATGTTTCTAATAGAATAATGTCTAAATATTATTCAAATTTATTCATTGACATTATATTTTTATGTGTAATGTACAGCCTATAATATGAAAGCAATGTAAAAAAGTGTCAGTTATGTTCTTGAACAAAGTGACCTAGCTATTTAATCTAATGGTACATACAGGTATTGCAACTTGATGTATATACCAAGTTTGTTTTTAAAAATGCTCTCATTTTCAGGTACTTTGACTTAAGACTAGCAACAAAGACTGGAGAACTTAATTTTTACTTTACTCATGGATTATATGCAGGCGAAATTACAGAGCCTCTAATGCAAGTAAAGGAGTTCTTGGACAACCATCCAGGAGAGGTGTTTATAAAATGTATATTTAGTATTAGGTATTGGTTGTAAAATCAGTTCTTGACTAGTTTTTCATTATTAGCTAATTTCACTTTATTCACTTGCCTCGTTTTTGACTTTGACTGCCTCGTTGGTTGCAAGTGCGACTGCCGATCGGAAGGTCCTGTATTTGATTCCCGGGTCGGGCACCACTTTTCTAATGTAGAAATTTCATAGAAAATCTAAATTAAAATTCTAGTTCTGGTCGGAGTCTGTATATATGTGCCCGATGCATGGCAATAGGCTTACCACCCACTCCATAGTGGGATGTAAACATAACCGGTGAAACGTGGGAATGTTCTGCAATCCTCTGCCTACCTCTTCTGGGTTTCCAGGCGTGAAGTTACGTTTTCACTATATACATATAGTTTACCCACCATCATTATTAGGGTTATTATCTTATTCTGCAAGCATTATAATTTACTTGGAACAGGAAATTACCTTACTTACCTTGTCTAATTTTTTTGTATGATCTTGAAATCCTTAAAAACAATGAACATGGTATCTACACTGTTGTAGGATTTACATGTACAATGATTAAAACCTTATTGTTTTCTCATTTCAGGTAGTAATATTAGACTTTCAACATTTCTATGGATTTACATTGGAGGACCATCAAAGATTGATAAAATTCTTACTCAATCTCTATGGTCCTAAACTTATACCAAAGCAGCTGGATTTGCAAAGTATCACACTGAATTCTTTACAAAGACTCCGACAACAGGTACTTGTTTCAATGATAATTTAGTAAAACAATTAGGTAATAAAATGATACCCCTTTATACAACTTCTCATATAAGAGAGTTCTATTATAATTCGAAAAATGGAATCACATAGTTTATTATGTAAATTATAATATTTCTTATCTATGAATAATTAGCCATCCAGCATAAACGTAACTTCACATTTGTAATCCCCGAAAAGGTAGGCAGAGGAATGCAGAACACTCCCACATTTCACCGGTTATGTTTATGTCCCACTATGGAATAGGTGGTGAGCCTATTGCCATGCATCAGGCACAAATCCAGACTCAAAACCACTACTAGAATTCTAATTGAGATTTTCTAGTAAAAACTTTGCAATTAGAAAATTTTGTAGTGTTCGACCCGGGAAACAAACCAAGAACCCAGGACCTCTCAATCAGCAGTCACACTTGCAACCAACACGACCAACTAGGCAGTCTAGCATATTTAGTAGAGCTATCCCTAATCATAGTGATTTTTTCGTTTTTATAATAAAATATGTTAAAATGAGGTTTGAATCACAACATATTGTTATATTTTGTAATTGAATGTTATAAATAAGCAAGTATTGAAACCAACATGGACAGAATGTTGTAAAACAATCAGATGAGATTTTATTATGAGACCATAAGAAATCAAGTCGAGCTTAATCCATTTATGCTTTTTCTTTAAAAATTATATGAATTTGTAGTACTATTGGCTAATAATGCTTTTCATTTTATCACAAGCATCCAGGTAATTTACAGGTAATTAAATTTAACCAAACAAAAAAATTTAAGAAAATTTCTTATCTTTAGTTGCATGCTCAATACTTCATGCATATAAATCCTGCCTAAGCTTCTTTGAGGCTGCAGACATACATAGCCTCCTGCTATGCACATTTACTTAACTATTCAACACTGTTTAATTGAAGAAAAAGTAATACCTGCATCGGAATTGTAATTCTGCACTTGCCACTGCCAACATATTTAACACCACAGATCTTAATAGATAATTACAGCACACCGAGTTACAACAAGTCACCTATGTTTTCAATTAACGAGCCTATTGTATTATACAATTATTTCTTATGGAACAATGTATATTTATAATTGAAGTGATATTATTAACATTCCTGAATGAAATTCTAAACACTAGAGCATTTATATTTTTATATATCACCTCTTGTCCAATGTGTTCAAAACTAAAGTTCTTGAAGAAAGAGATTGCAGGAAAAGCAAGTCTTAGTCTGTGAGAAAATGCATATTTAATAATCAGTGCTATCTGTCCAACTCGTTAAGGCCCTAATGTGATGATATATTAATGATATACCAACCCCCAATTAAATTTAATAATAATGATTATCTTAATACTAGTTTTCTTTGTCACTTTCAGGTAGTGGTGGTGTATCGTAATCAGGCAGTTTACTCCACGAACGAATTATGGCAGCCGCAGATGATGCCTTCACCTTGGCCACAGCAGGACAGCATCATTGGGCTATTGGCCTTTCTGCAGAATATTAAGCGACACCCAGGGATGGGGTTTATACACCAGGCTGTCTTGACTCCCACCCCCGGATTCATACTGTTTAGGTATCAGATTACAATTAATTGTAATAAACATTTTTTCATTGTTTATGCTGTGTTATATTTCAATTATAACACATTTCAGAGAGTGATTTCAGCATTTGCTCATCACATAAAAACCATAGCTTAAAGATTGAAGGCTGGTATTTAACATATGAATAATTTGTTTTTATGTTGTTTCTGTATCTACAACAATTATCTATAGCAAACTACTATAGCAAAACTTTACAGTGGGCTTGTATAAAATCCTCCAGAAAGGTTTGCGTACTACACGGAAGCAGGTTCTGCGCAATTTTCAAGCTGCATGCCTAGTGTGGCGATTATGGACAAAATACCCTTTGAAGTAGTGGATGCAGACAGCGTGGGCTACGGACTGTAGCTCTCTGTGTAATGAGGGATATATTTATTATCAGCATGTCTCCTTCGAGTATTGATTCTGGTATATATGAAAAATATGTTTCTAGGTGGATGTCAAACCTACGTGACAAGTGTGCGGTACCCGTCAATAAGGAGGTGTTGCCGAAGCTGCAGGAGTTCTCCCCGGGCCCTCCGCCTCGCGAGCCGCAAAGTCGCGCTCCAGTCAACGTCATCATCGCTGATTTCGTGGACATAGATGATGCTCTCTTTTCCAAAACAATTATCCAACTCAACTATAAACTGTTAAGAAACATGGACGTAGTCTATCATAACGGGTAAGAAAGACGCCTCATTAGTGTTAAGATAAAATGTTCTATTTTTATCTTTGATATTCAAAGAAAATTCCAGAAACTCAACATGTACCTGATTTTTTATGTTTTTACGGATATGTATAGATTCTATTTTGTTTAAAATATAATTTTCTATGTGGTTATGTATGCTTAAAATTAAAATGTGAAAAGTAAAACATGCTTTGAAAAAAATTTGTTTCTTTATATAACACTAACATAATTTCTCAACATAAATTTTTAACATTTTCAAACATTACTTTTTGAGAACAGTTTGTTACAAAAATCGTCTAACTTTATCTTTTCACACAGATTTTTAAATGACCATTTATTGTTATGAAGCTCCTTGCGATCAGTATAGTTCAGAGGAGACAATAATTGATCCGACAAGTCATCGGAAATTTCCATTATTCTGCAAATTTTGTCCAACCGTTCTAGATCTTCCAAGGAATTAGTCAAATCGGTAATATTAATAACTTGGGACTTTCGTTCATTCATGTGAAACGAGTTTTCAGAGTCCGTAGCGCTAACACTGTCTAATTTGTCATAAATATCGTCCTTATGTTTTAAATATCTGCTACTTATAGTTGCAGCTGTTTTGTCATCACTGAGACCACATATTAATGGTTTCTCGGAGGTACCATCGCCGTCTATGGCTAATTTCTTCAGCACAACTTCAAGCCTTTCCAGTAAACTTTGACCTGTATGCCTATTATCTTCTTGCCTTTTATCTGCCACCGGATCTCCGGAGTCTTTATTTTCAATGTCTTGTGCTTTGACATTCTTTTTAGGTACGTCTGTGTCATAACAATTTTGTGATGTATCATTTAAAGATTTGCTTTGTTTTGACACTGAACAAAAAATATCACGGTCACTTTTACAGCATTCAATCGATGTCTTATTTTTATTTTTGCTGTTATTGATTTCGTATTCATGACATTTTAGTGGTATACTGGAATCCTTAAATGTAATAACACCAAAATGCTCACATTCTTTAGTTTCTTTGTGAGAATTGTGAGGAGGAATATCTACAAGTGTTATTATTTTCTCAATTTGCGAATTTTCTTTGAAGATATTTGATGTATCATGTATTTGAACTTGACAATTATCTAATATGCAACTATTATTTACACAGTTTCCAGATTTTTTAGACGTTGAAGCTGAAAAAGTACTTTTAGTACTTATTAGTACCGGTAACCCACTATTGCCTGGACTGCTCAAGGTTCTGCTATTCATATTTTTGTGTTGTTTCAATTCAGACTTCTGAGGCATTAGGGTTTTATTCTCATTACTTTCGTCTTTATTTAATGTTTCACATTTTTTGTTGAGGTTACTCTTTATTGCATCACAACAAACTTTATTATTCAAATTTTTCTTTGCTTTTTCATTTGGTTTAAACTTTTTATTGCTGTCACCTGCCTCTTCCTTCGATGGTTTTTCAGATAATCCTTTTTCTACTGAACTGTGTTGTGATTTTTTCAACAAACTTTCAGTCATACTTACCATTTTCGAAATTTCTTGTTTTACATTATCCAGGTGTACTTTTGTGTTTACATACAAGTTATTATTTCTATTTTGCGGAGTAATTGCCATACAGCTATGGAAAAAAGAACCTCTATTATGCCGTAGGGGCGTTCTTACGATATCTTCGTCGTCATTCCATATTTTGAAAAACTCATTTTTCTTTTTAAGTTCTCTACTGAAATAAGACATTGGTTTTGTTCCTGAATTGCGAGACGGTAAAGGTTTTTTTATCACGGATGTTTTCTTTGGTAATTTAAATCCACTATCTTGTGATGTACTTGTTCCTGAATTACAAGACGGTGAAGGTTTCTTTATCACAGATGTCTTTTTTAGTGATTTAAATCCACTATCTTGTGATGCACTACACACAGTCAATGGATTATTGCTGTTATTGTAGTCGTAACTGCAATTCTCACGATATATTATCCTCCTATGATAATCCGTCTGATGAATCATACTTTGCTTGGGCGTAGGCCTTATGTACGCCAATTTCGAATTCCACTCCAACTGATACCGGCTTTCCAAAAAGAATATGGAATCGATAACTCGACACGCATACGAATATTCATTTTCGTACCAGCAGATTAATTTGAAGAAATCTGGTGTCAATTGTAAACTTGAATTTAAATCTAAAATACAAGAATATGTATCGCCTATAAAATCGGAGGATACGGCTTGTTCATTAGACACCTTAATAATATTGTTCATATTATTTTTCTCGGCGTTTTCAATGTTTCGTACAATGTCCACCATCGTTGTGTTTGTTTTTAACCTGCATTTTAAAACAATTTAAAATTTTCCATTGTCAAAAAAATTTGTGTAATGAAAAATTAATGCACCCACCGTATAGTTAAATCAAGAATCGAGACATTAACAATGGGCACCCTAAACGCTAAGCCAGTCAGCTTATCTTTCACTTGAGGTATTATTTTGCCGAGAGCTCTGCAAGCGCCCGTGGTGGCTGGTATGATGTTTTGATGTATACTTCTATGGTCGCGCCAATGCTGAAAACACAATATTTATGATCATGCGATATTATTTTACTAAAAAAGTTTCTGACATTCATAAGAACGCAAGAAGAATGACAGCGCGCGCGCGCGCGCGCGCGTGTTTGTGTGTGTGTGTGTGTGTGTGTGTGTGTGTGTCTGTGTGTGTGTGTGTGTGTGTGTGTGTGTGTGAGTGGGTGTGAGTGGGTGTGAGTGGGTGTGAGTGGGTGTGAGTGGGTGTGAGTGGGTGTGAG
>DWEJ01002510.1:0-11394 GCA_018245835.1 Mysoria sejanus stolli | reverse complement strand
CAATCAGAAGAGCCTTCATCTATATTTCGTTGCAGTTCGTAAAAAGTGCCGCAGCGAAGGATGCAGGAACGAGTTGCTGGTGAATCAAGACAATGAGTTAATTCTCGTGAAACCCAACTTTATGATCGAGTACAATAATTACGAATACACAGTGGAACAGACTAACAAGATTTGCTTCCAAAAGAACAGTTTCGACGTGGGTCGCCTCGGAAACGGGCTGTTTATTAAATCCAGAAGATACAACTTCACCGTGCTGTTCAATAAGGACGGCGATATCAAAATTGGGGTGAGATTATATTCTTTCAATCAAAAATGAAATTGAATGTAATATCAATAACAACAGTAAATATTTTTAATGAAGTTTTTATAATGTAATATGATTAAATTCTATTTAAAAAAGGCAAGATTTAGTAGCGGAGATTCGTGATGCATTAAAAGTTTTAAGTTCCATAGAAAAACCTCGGATAGGAAATAATATCTTTAATGTCTTCGATGGCTGACAATCAGGTAAGGTACTGTAATCGATATCATTTAACGGGGTAGGAAACGGTGGCGCACATGTCAACCAAAGAGTTGAGCTAAAGCTTTGTGTCCGTACAGGTGTCAAAGAGCTACATGGGTCAGGTGGACGGGCTGTGCGGCAAGTTCAACGGCGACTGGAGTGACGACCGCGCCACGCCCGAGGGCCGGCCCGCGCGCTCGCTCGACCAGTTCGAGCGCAGCTGGCGCAAGCCCGGCCTGCCGCCCGGCGCTTGCCACCCGCGCGCTGTACGACCCGCGCGCCAGCAGGCCGTGTGGCGCCTGTGCGACGACATTACGTGAGCTTATATACACTTTCCGTAGACTAGAATTACATTACGCGAGCTTTGGCTTGCTGCCGGCTACACAAGATCATCGTGATGCAATCTGGAGCCTAAATCGAAGACAGACTATTTATGTTAACTTCCAGTAAGGAGCCCCTGTCGCAATGCGCAAGTGTATTAAACTTGCCAAAGTGGCGTAGTATTTGCTTGGAGAAGATCTGCGAATGCACCGAGCTGGTCATCAACGGCACCAAGATGACGGATAAAGAGTGTAGGTGCCTGCTGCTAGAGCAGTTGGTGGCCGAATGTCTGGCGGGTGACAAGGACGTGGACCTTGGGTCTTGGAGAACGCAAATGGAGTGCCGTAAGTTAAATCATATACTCACGCTTCTGTTTACTCTTGATTTTACGTTCGTTGAAAGATTAAAAGCGATCGAGTTCAAACACCGATTCTCTCCACATTAAGTGGGTATACGTGAAATACAATGCAAATAAATACACTTTGAAAATAATCAGGCTTAACCATCTCGTTCTAAGAGGAGACGCATTTTCCAACAGTGGAATGATAGAAGGGTCGATATCGAGGCTTTCCTGTGGAAGCACGAAGCCACTCCGCGCGTGACAAGCGGTCGCTTGCGGGTTTAATGAATAACAATCCGACACAAGCTCCTTATTTCCCCTAAAAGACAAAACACAGTCATAGATTAAGAAACTCGACAATACCTTGAACGATCCATAAATCTTGTATCTTGTATTTTAGGTGTTTATAGTATGTGTATTATGTATCTGTGTATTTCTTTTAATATGATATGATATATGTTGACGCTGATTTCCACCGCCGGCAACGCAACTTATTTAGAAATTGTATCGAGCCATACACTCCACCAATCATACATCGTCTTACACACCAACGTCACATACTTGTCACAAACACCCCTCCAATCACAACACTTTCAACAGACACTTGCCTACATTCTACAGACTGCACACGTAATCTATTATTTTACTGTATAAAAATTACGGAAATACAGAAGTTCCACCCAAGTAAATACCTTTTCTTTTTGTTCATCGCGAACAATGACTTTCAATTTAATATTGTGTAACGAAATATACTGTTTATTTCATCCTAATAAAATATAAATTAAGTAAGAAAGAGAATTGGAGAAATAGTATATATATAGCACAGTGCTGTAGTAAATTTAGTTATAAATTGTAATTAATTAATTGTATTATATAAATTGTAATTAATTATTTATATTCTTACGAAACATGCCGATAGTTCCAACAAATTAATCGAGATTTTTTGATTTTGCAAATGCATTAAATTCTCTGGAGAGCCTGTTAAGTGGTGCATTGTGCCCCAAATTAGATCTGCTAAGAGTATTCGATAGAACGTTATATTGTTGCTCGACGGAGGTGGTTGACGTGATGGAAAGCAAAAATCATTATCATTACTTGAGTATCATTACTTTTACAGTATAAAACTCATTTATTAGTTCTTTCCAAGGAACCCGCGTTTCGCACTCTGCACTTTTGATATCTAAATAGCATTTTTGATGGATATTATAGTAATAGCAAAGAAATAGATTTTTGGTTTCTGACATTGAAAACCATTCATGTAACCTCGAAGCTCATAAAATAAGATATAATATTGAAAGTTATAAGTAAATAAACATAAGGCAGTGTTACCCCTAACACGGATATTAAATGAGATAAGATAAAACAATAGATATATCGTCGAATTGGAGCCTATTTATATCGTAATGGAGCTTTTACCTTAACGGTTGCATGTTGTGGTTAAGGGCATATTTCACCCTACTGGCCAAGTGTTGGTTGGCAGATTTCATAAATGCTACAAATTTTGGCCATGCCTGGTACGAATAAACAGAATTGAAAATGTTTTATATTCATGAAAAAGGTATTATCAAACAAAGGTTTTAAAATGTAATCAATTTATTTACAATTAGTTAAATGATTATGAAACATATTTTTTATGCTGATTCTAAAAGTTTGCAGACATTCTATATCACAGTTAGTATGATTTTTATCCCTGTAATATATGTATAACCTATATATTTCCTAATAATTTTATAGATGGTCACTATATATTTATATTAATGATGATGAATGATATATTTGTTATATACTAAAGTGGTTTACGCATAGTCTGTTTTCATATTATATTTAAATATCTTTCGTGTTAGCCATATCGGACCATAGAACACGAGTAAGTCTAATATCTGTCAAAGCGCACGAGGTTTTTCTCGATGTATCCAAGAAGGCAGACAGTGTGTATACCTCTTAATATACGGATGGGACATAAATGTTTTAGATTTAAGCATTTACTATATAAAATGCGTGTCTAGCAAAAGGTAGTTTAAAGGAATCGATGTAAATCCAATGTACTAATATAGTGAAGCAGTGCACGCCAAAGACTGCAAGATAAGTATTGTCACCAAAGTAGTAGAATGCCGAAGTATATAAGAGTAGCATTCGTCCTTTTAACTGAGATGAAATAAAGCATCCTTCCTTCGGGGGTGAGTTATAACACTTGAACGAAATTGGTGAAACAAATTGAAAAAACGACAAAATACAAAATACAAAAGTACGACACAATACAAAAGTACGAAACAGTAGAAAATTACTATAGTACAAACAGAACTGTATTCGCACTTATAATATTGAAAATATAGTTATTCTTATTTATTATAAATATATAAGAACATGTATATAGAAAAATAAATAATTAGGAAAATTTTAACATTTTCATTTAATCCCAAATTAATAATTAAATACAGAAAGATTTCTCTCAAGTTGGTACCAATTACGAATTCAACTATTAATAAAATAAATTACACTATCTCCTAAGTAATATATAAAAAATATAATACACCAACAGGCAAAATATACTCACGCTCATGTCAAAAATATTTAAATAAAAACGAAGTATTTCGGTCCAGCGATCACAGTGTTAACTGCTGGACTAACAAAGCATTCAAAACTTTTAAACGTAACACAGAACGAGGATCAACAAAAACTTCGAAGGACATTGTGGAGTTTGCAAACAAACCACTACGAATAATGTATGTATTTGTGTCACCAATTTATTAAGAGGTGTCAAATGAACGGCCTTCGATTAAATTAAAATAATTGAGCAACGAGGTTTGGTCAAAAATCTAAAACAAATGGAATTCAAAAATTATAATTATAGCAGATTACAGAAAATACGGTTTTTTAGTTTTACACTACAAGAACTATATTTGCTTGTAGCAATGCAGGAATACAAGAATTATTTGTGCTATTATAATACTGATAGAGCATGGTTCTTTTTCACAACTTACCAGGCATGGAGACTACACCACGGAGTGGTACGCTTGTTGGATACGCAATATCCAAGAAGTCTGTTGGATGTTTTTCATCCGTCCTTATGAAGTCCGGGGAGATTCAAAAAATTTAACTAGCTTGGTTGCTTGCTTAACCTGCTCTTCGAGGCGCGGAAACGTCTATAGCAATTTTGGTGTGCTCTTACCACCACGTCACCACGTGCAGCACGTGCCCGAAAACCTGAGCTCTGCGTGATGACGTCATAACGTGTTGCATCATAGCCGCGCGAAAGTAAAGTATATAGTGTATGTATAACAGGAAATTCAATTTAGAATGATGCCGATGCCCGGTGCATTGGCAATAGGCTCAACACCTATTCAATAGTGGCATAGTGAAAAAGACAAAACAATGATTCAATAAGTACAACAGTTTCATAAGAACAATGAAACCAATATTAAAAGATCGAATACATATATTATGTAGAAGTTATAGCTAAAAGGGAACCTACAAATAACTTCGACCACAAGTCAGTTTCTCCCAAATTGTTCCTACACAACACCTCTCATTGTTAACACTTGTGTTGAATTACAAGTTACAATAAAGTTAAATAATTTTCGAAAAGTTCAGTTGCGTGGCAAGTCTATTTAGGAAGGATTGATGGAGGGCGTTATATTTCACATAAAATGTTATTGACGTGAACCTTTAATCTAAATCTAAATCTAAATCTGATCTAATCTAATCTAATCTAATATCTAATATACATATATATAACTCAAAGATGACTGACTGACTGATATAGTGATCTATCAACGCACAACCCAAATAACTGGACGGATTGGGCTGAAATTTGGCATACAGGTAGATGTTATGATGTAGGTATCCGCTAAGAAAGGATTTTGATCAATTCTACCCCCAAGGGGATAAAATAGGGGATGAAAGTTTGTATGAAACTTTCTCAATTTTAAACCGATCGGGTTGAGACTGCATGCATAAAGCTACTATGACGTAGGAATCCCCTAAGAAAGGATTTTGATAAATTCAACACCTAAGGGGATAAAATAGGGGATGAAAGTTTGTACAAATCTTAGATTTTCGACTGATTGAACTCAAATTACCCGAAAGTGTAAGTATGAATGGATGTTTGTTACTGTCTTACGTAAAAACTGATTTCGATGCGGGCGAAGCCGCGGACACAGCTAGTCATAGTATAAATTACTGTACTTTTATGTTACTTTGACTATCGATGACAATCAATGTCATATTTCATGAGTGAGCTTCATCGTGAATTACATATAACAGGGCATAAATAGGGTGCGTTCCAATAAGCATTCACAGTGATCACACTCACGACCACGGATTTGACTGTTCCTCTAAGGCGCGAGCGTTGTGATCGTAAATCCTAGTGGAATGGGTTATGGGGCGTTAGGAGCGTTGGTGTATAATATAACATTTGACTTTGACATGTTGACATCTTTATGCTTTGACGTTTTAAAATCTCTGTAATTCTGACAGCTCTCACGACGACCAACGTTTTGAAATGGTCGTTGCGAGTTTCATGTAAGCGTGAGTCATGATGTCATTAGTGACGTTTTCACCGCGACCACAATGTTCGTGAGCGCCATGTGGAACGGCAAAAAGAGTGTTTTGGATGTTCTGAATCCTTAGTGGAATGAAGATATATGTCTAAGGTTAGTCCACGTATATTTTTCAGAATAACCCGTCTATTTTCTTATCTATCTAGCAATACTATTATCTATTACTTGGTCCATCAGTCATTGTTTTCTAGTCCATGTCTAGTCCATTTCTAGAAATGGATCTAGTCGATGAGTATGTCCAAGGTTAGAGGACGTATATTTTTCAGAATAACCCGTCTAGTTTTTTATATATCTAGCAATACTTTTATCTATTACTTGGTCCATCAGTTAATGTTTCCAGCCGGACGCATTTGCGTAATAGAATGTTCAGCTTATCTCATTCTTGTTTGATTTACCTCTACCAATGAGTACCTTGTTCTTGTTATTACGCTTGTTCTTGTTGTGCCTATCTTTACTGTTATATGTGGGAACACAAACAATAAGAGAAACAATATGTAAATACGTATATTTGTATATGTTGTCCGTAGATACATCCGTCCCATGATGTCTACTACTCACGCCCTTATTCGTTTCTTATGTTAAGAAATGCTATATTATAAGTTTTTTTTTTATGTTAGGTACACTACGATACTGAAGACTTAGAAAAATCTGGTCCCCGTGCTTGGCAACTCGTAGCCCGGAGGGGTGATATATCGATTGGTTCGGGTTCAGCTTTCAGTAGCGCCGCTCCACTCCCGACAGACGCTCGTGTCCGTCATCTCCGAACGCAACTGACTAAGTTTCGTTCGCTACGCGGTAATCTGTGCGATTTCGCGGATCTACGAGCCTGCAAACTTCTGCCAACTCGACGTCCGAACTTCGGACAACAAAACTTTCGAAAATGAGCTTGTAAGTGTAGCTATTGTTTTTGTGCCTTTTGTGTTATAAATTTGATTACCAAATTGTATATCTATGTTTTTGTTTGTATGTTTATATTCTTGTGTTGTGATTAAGAAATAAATTGGTTTTGAATGATGCGTAATTATTTTAAAACGCACATACTTATTTAATTTTTTATGATAAATGTTTCTTTTTCAAAATAAAACAGCAGATATTAATTAATACGATATTATAAGTTTAAAAATTGATATTTCAATTTATAACCTATTAAAACTTTTATTTTCGCTATTATTATTCAGTTAATAATCCTCACTTTTAAATTTATATATTTATGTTCATAATAACATTTGAAGGAAGGCCTTCACCCATTTTTTATTTCATATTCTGCTGTGAATACAAATTACGTTAAATAATAAAATTTTTCACATGTCTCATATAGACAATCTTTCCTTTATAGAAAATTAGCAACTTTAAGCACATTTTTAACCAGTTCCTTCTAGGATCAGTGAATTCGTTAGAACAATGGAAGATATTGTAATTTCTGCTTCCAAACCATCGATAGCATGTATATATAGGTGCATCTCAGATAGCTCTACTGGTTTTCTGAGGTTTCTTAGCATTGCCTAAGCCTCATATCCTTATAAAAGTTTAGATGAAATATAAAACTGTCAATAACTTTATTTAAGTTGAGTCCTTTTGACATTATTAGAAATTTGATTTTCACGTTGTTATTCTATTTTTCCATTAGACGTTCCTAAACATTTATATCTGTAGATGTGACCTAGTGATTCTTTTTCATAAAAGATGTTTAACTAATTCAAAAGTCTATGGCTCTTATGCAATTTAATATTTCAGTTTATGTTATTCTCTTTCAAGAATCTCCTCAGCCATATTTACATAAGTTAATGGCCCTTTCTTGTTGACGTTATGGGAGGTGCATTATTTTAATCCCCCGTAATCAAGGAATTATCCATATGAATCACTCTATAGTATTATATTTCATTACCTATGTTCGATATTTATATCTTTCACATATCTAAGAGTTTCTAATTTCCTTCTATATTTAATTGTAATAACTTTCCAACTCGTTATCTTTCTAACTCTTTATTTTAATTATTTATTATTACCTCACATAGATACACGAAACTCAGTGGTCATTCAACTGACTGAGTATTAGAAACCGGAACTGCTCAATTGAATTTTTAATAATGAATAGCCTGAAAATGACTGTGCCCTCTTGCTAAGTTTAGTTCTACTAACACACTTTTTTTATCTTCACGCCTATAAGCCCCGAAGAGGTAGGCAGAGGTACTAACACACTGATATGAGAATGTTATTTCTTGAAATAAATGATTATAATAATAATAATAATTAAATTATTGGGTACTTTTTTAATGCACGTATTGTATAAGATTTTATGTGGCTTTCGTAGGTGTAGTTTTTAAGATACCATTTGTTGCACTATAAAAGTTATTTTACAGGCCGAATATTGAGAACCTGTCGCTGCAAGAAAAGGTAGATGAAATCAAGCCTGCGCAGGGACATCCACAGGGAGCCGCTCAAGAGGGATGCCAACCAACACCAAAGCCTGAGGAGTTACCGTCTACTTCTAAGGCAGGCGCTGGTGCTTTCGCCATGACCTCTCAAGCTGATGCAGATAGAATAGAAGAAACGGCTTGTTGACTCAGGAACCCATACGTCTTCCCCGCTCATCGACTAAGAAATTGCCTCCAAGGATCTCCTTTACCAAAACCTACTTGGGGTGAACCTAACAAACCTCTGGTTCTAACACCTATTGAGCACTGCAGAATCGTTAAAAAGGCCGAGAAGATTTTACAGAATATGTTATACTACCAGAACTACGATTCTGTTTACTGTTTCATAAACTTCTATGATGCTTACAAGCGGGAAGACGGATGCTTATTCGAGTTTTTTAAAAGATACAAAGCCCAGGTTTACAGTGATAATTTAACGTGCGTTGGACTGGCCATGGAACTGATCAAAAGATGGCATGCACTTGACGACGAATTCCCTGATTTCGCAAACTCATGTATTTTGGTATCATGCGAACAAACTGTTGATGATGTTACGGAATATTTAGCCTTTGACTGTATTGACCATAAGCGCACATATGATAAAGAACATGCATTGGTATGCTTACATATCCAGATAAATGGTGAATTCGGAGTAATGCTAGCTGACCCGGGATATCATATAGCTAAGATCATAACAGTCATGTTGGGTGAACCGCACACGCATTCCAGTAAGTAAAACAAATTGCTTCCAAATGACATAATGCAAACATATCTTAGAACTCCTCAGACCAATGGTGAATAAGTTTTAGTTAGTTATAACTGATCGCTGTTAGGAATCATCTGTGCTTTCCACCAGAAGTAATCGCAGCTAACCGCTAGTCTATCATTTATAAAAATAATATCTTGATTGGAAATTTCTAGAATAAATATATATTTCTAGAATTAATATGAACAATATATAATATTTTGTGATTGGGACTAGCACTAATTCCTATTCCCAAATACTGAGAAGATTACCTCTAGTAAACACTTTACAACCAAGTAGTTTAAATAATAATATTGATATATGATAAAAATACTGCTCAGTGTTGTATTATTCGATAGCGGTTAAAGCCTAAGGTCCATTGGAACATAACTCTAATAGTGTATATAAGCAGACTAAGCTACAAATCGAAAAGTAACTAAGACGGTTATAGGGATAGGAAATAATACCAAATATTAATGATCAATCATTTATTTAATTAAACTCCTTCGGCTCAGATTACTTTAAAAAATAGGGTACAGTTGGCAGAGAAAAGACCCGGCGGATAAAAACTCTCGGTACTATTTTGAAGCATAACAATTAATATTAAATCTTATTGTATGTTACAATTAGTAGGAGGTGAGATAGATTGATGCACAAAAATTGAAAATCAAATAAAATGTGAATAAATGTTATAATTTTGTTCAATTTTTAGGTTAAAATTTAGCTTTATCTATAAATATTCTTATAAAAAAAAGTAACTTCACGCCTGTAATCCCCGAAGAGGTACACAGAGGAATTCAGAACACTCCCACGTTTCACCAGTTACGTTTACGTCCCACTATGGAATAGGTTGTGAGCCTATTGTCATACACCGGGCATATATCCAGACTTTGACCAACTACTAGAAAATCTTGTAGAGTCCGACTCAGGAATCGACCCCGGGACCTCCTGATCGGCAGTCGCACTTGCAACCAACACGACCAACGACGCAGTTTGGATTTAAACATAATTGGACGGACCAACGAGGCGACCGTACTTTTCTATATATAAGTGCCCCAAAAGTTACTTTTCTAATTACAAATTTTACTTAGAAAACTGAATTATTATAAAAAATACTACGTCTATAATAATAGACGTCCTATTTTGCCTTCCGAATAATCTATCACAGGCATAGCGATAAGGTACCTTAATAGAAAGTCCATAAGATAAATATTTATATTTGGAAAGACAAATGTTTCTGCTACAGCGATTCAAAACCGAATAATACACAAAAACATTTATTATCCCTTAAACAACGAATTTTTGTGATTGAAACCAAAAAAAATATTTAAATGTTAATACTTAAATAACATTATTAAAAATCCTTCATGCTATATATGTTCCCATACCAGACTCCTGGTACCTGGAGGTTAGGAGGTTAGGAACTTTAGGAAGTGCAATAAAGAGTAACTCAATTATACGAATATATATGTATGACCAATTTGTTGCAGATATTTTTAGCGATCGATTTTAATGTCTAGATAACTTTGCATATGTATTGTAAAAGTAAATTAGACACCTCTTATATATATTGTAATATAAGTAAATTACTCGTGGTTCAAAATATTAGATTGTAATAAAGAAATTGGGTAATAATGAAGATGGCGCTTATAGTAAGCGCCGCTTAAATACGTTCCATTTTTATTTTTTAACCAAATTTCAATATTAAACATTTTATAAACATTCTACTTACGCTGCAACAAATCTTTAGCTTTACGAGCTTACATTCGAGCAAAAGGTGTGATTCTTGGGTGGCACTTCGGTGTAAAAAATAAAATTCAGTAAACTATTATAATAATGTACAAATCTAAATAACAAAAAATTATATAAAACAGGAAATATATTTTTAACAGACAGATACATCTACTTCAATACACGAGAATGCAAGAAGACATATATGTACAAGTTCAGCAGTACAAACAACAAATACGTGGAATGGAACGTATTCAAGAACGTAAAAAATGCAGCGCAGATACAATGCAATATTGCGCTCATTTACATTGCAAGGCCTTTCCTTCAAGCCACTGATGTCACCATTCGCCGGAATCTGGTTCATGATCACAAGTGGGTATCAAAATTAATTATAATTTTGTCAATTTTATAGTTTTGTCAAATACCAGCAAGCATCTTTGCATTAATTTCTTTGTACGTTTCCTTCTACCATTTAGTTGCTTAGAATAATAAATCTATTAATGAACGTTTTGACATCACCATCATGAAAACTATACACTTAAAACACTATAAACACATTAAATCTGTTCTAAAATTAGAACCTATAACTTTTATTGAATAGTTCTTTTCGAAAAAAATACTTTTAATTCTAGTGTTAATCAAATTCTTAAAAAATAAAGGATATACCACTTTAATGAAACCTACATTTTGATGGTAAATAAATAAATCAATTTTGATATTGTTGTGTTACGTGTGTAATTGTTGTGCTTGTTCTCTAGGAGCATTTTGGCACGTAATCCCTG
>DWEJ01002509.1:0-11394 GCA_018245835.1 Mysoria sejanus stolli | reverse complement strand
GTTAATGAAGAGATTGATGAGGATAACGTTGAGAACTATCTAGGACTAGATACCAGTGTGAAAAACAATTTAGACTTTAATTCAGAAAGCGCATTAATACAAAATCCTGCGCCCGTGGTTGATAATTCGGAATCTCTTAATGTGCCAGTGATTGATCCGAAAAATGTAGTAAACACTTTTGTTCAAGCGTCACCTGTTATACCTTTAAACCCTAGTATAATAATAGCACCATCAATACAAACTACAGGTAGCGTTGTGCAACCAACAGCAGTTGTTTCTTTGAAGCCTGAAGTTGATGTCAGTTCAGTTGTAACTGCTGCCGCTGCTCAACCTCCACCCTCACCAGAAGAAGTTATAACACCTATACAGCCAATGTATACTCATGTAGATGTCGCTCCCAATGATAAATTAGAAGAGAGCATGTCTAAATTGTACACAGATATTTCAAGTGCAGTTCCGTTGAATACTTTAGTAGCAGCTCCAGCCCAGGAAATGGATTTTCCTTTACCCGATCTCAAGGAAAACGCGCCTGCAGTTGAGGCACCGGCAATTAAAGCACCTAAAGTAAATGAAGAGATTAAAGTAGAACCAGTGCCGGTTGTGACGCCAGCTATAACATCAGTGGTTGAAACGCCAGTCGTGACTCCGGTCGCTGAATCACCCGTTATAAAACCGATAGTGGAGCCGCCAGTCGTTGTACCGCCAATACTCGAAACACTGGGCAAAACTGGACCACCGGGCTTGTTGATGAGAGGCACTCGTTTCGTTTTATATTTCGGTTCGATGATGCTACAATTGCTATCGCAGATGCTGTCGCGGAGCCAACCGGCTTTACACCAGATCACTGAATCTTTAGCTATAAGTTAATATAGGATGTTGTGTATATAAATAAAATCTATAAAATAAAGACGAAATTAGTTTAATTAAATCCGCCGCAAACTATACAACATTAACTACATTAGATGGGTTTCGAGAATTGTACTTCGATTTTTCTATATCACCGTCTGTATCCGTAGCCGTAACCACCGAAGCCGCCATACCCGCCGCCGCCATAACCACCGCCGCCATAACCGCCGCCGCCATAACCGCCGCCGCCATAACCGCCGCCGCCATAACCGCCGTGACCGAAACCGCCAGGTCCAAAACCACCACGGTATATTCCACCCCCTAAACCGTAACCGCCGCCGTATCCTGGCCCTCCGAAACCTCCTCCATATCCGCCTCCAAAGCCGCCACCGTATCCGCCTCCAAAGCCGCCTCCAAAGTAACGACCATGTCCGTGTGGGTTTGCAGAGATGGCGTAGATCAGAGATAAAATTATCGTCACAGCCGCAAATAGAACCTGAAAATAAAATATAAATCTAATTGTAATCTTTACATATGTATAAAAGGATTGCCTCGATAGTCGTGTTGGTCGCGCAACTGCCGATACGGGAGGTCTGGGGTAAAATCCCGTGGCGGGCGTTACTGTTTTTTTTATAATTTCTAGGCTAAGTTTAGAAGTCGCTCGGAGTCTGGAAATGTGATTGGTGCATGGCAATAGGCTAACCTCCTATTCCATAGTGGGACGTAAACGTAACTGATGACACGTGGGAGTGTACTACACTTTGCCCACCACTTCGGGGATTATAGGCGTGATATTACGTTGTTACGTATTTAAGTTACGTAAGCGTTGTTACGTAAGAACGAATTTTGGTACAAAGATTCCTTAAATAACGTAAGCGAGCACTATAAAAGGAATTTCTTAATTTCCACCTCCGAGGAGGTTAAATTAAGTAAGCTTGAAAATTATACATCCGAATTTTAAATTTACGCTTCTAGTTCATAAATAAAATATGATTAATATGCTATACGGGTTGTGCCATAATATCGGATTCAGCGTGAGTGATACCAGGGGTAAAAGCTAGTAAAACATAATGGCAAGAAGCATTAGATTTGATTTATTGAGTTTTTTTTGTTAGGCAGTGTATTGACGGAAGTTACAGGATCTTTTTAAATTAACAAACGGGTTGCATGCCAGGAGCCTCCCTGAGTAACAACTGTGAGACAAACAACGGCCCGTCTCAAGGCCAACTAATGAGATTAGCTGTCGATTCCAAGAAGAAGATAAATTAACAAACGACATTTATGTAATAGGTATACTCGTTGCTAGAGAGGCCATTGAATTTAATTGCGACATTGAATTTAACTTATTTTAACAGTGCCTACTCAATATATTTATAGTAATATTATATTTGTAAGACATAACATCCTGTTATATGTAACAATATAGCAGTAGGCACAATAAGCTAACTAGAAATAGAGATAATCTTTTAGTTCCTACTTCAAGCCTTGCTAAAATTCGACATTCATTTGTGGGGTTGAATGTACGTTTTTATGACAATATCCCTAATGAAATTCTGAACTTGCCTTTGAAGTTATTCAAACGAAAGGTAAAGGATTTTTTAATTAATAGAGACTATTATAAAGTTGACGACTTTATAAATGACAAAAATAATTGACATAAATATAGTCCAATAATACGCAACCTGTACATTGTTATTGTTTAAGACAACAATTTTGTTAAAAAGAATGTTTTAAAAAAGTGGCACCGAGTTTCTTGCTGGTTCTTCTCGGTAGCTTCATCTTCCGAACCAGTGGTAAATTAAAAAATAACGATTCAAAAGTTCTTGGAAAAGATTATTTAAATAAAGCATTATTTCATTTGATTTGATTTGATTTGCTGAATTGATTATGGGTTCAATGTCACCCAACAGATTATATTATTATAATGAGCATGAGTAAAAGTTCTAAATGTTGAATTAGTTTAGCGGCTACCTGGTTAGCATAGCACAAGCTCTACCTGAATTGAGATCGGATGGCCGATGTTACAAAAGTATTATTATTGCCATAATTTAATAAGTCGTTCAAAATATTTATTTCAATAAAATAAAATTTGAGACACTATAAAAATATTCATTATTTCGAAAAAATTGCCTAATATATTCCCACCAACAACCCTTCACAAAACTCTACAAGCAAAAAATCCTAGATTATTATTTCCATGCAAATCCGACCCTTGCAATGAACTTTAAAATTAAAAGAAGCTTTAATAATTTCGAATTTATTTAATTTGATTTCTATTTAACTAACCTTAGAAGTAGCCATTGCGCTGAGATATGTCACTCACTTTAACACCACTTGACAATCTAACTTCATTATATACAATGTGATGTATCGCAACTAGGCATTTGGTGGCTTGAACGTTTCCAGTTTTGTTATGATATCACGATTCTCAAACCCATGCAAATTGGTTACAATTTTGATTGAAATTCCAATCGACGGGGAAAAACCTCAATTAAAAATAAATCAAATGACGAAATTCATAACCGGTTCGCAGTACAATCGAGAATATTTTGATATTTTATTTTTAATAACTTCGTGAATCTGTTTTTTTACATTTTATGTTAACACTTTGCTGAAATTCGTTGTGGTTTATATTTAGGAACATGGAAAAAGGTATAATATGGAGTGCTTATTTTATAAGTTATTCTAAAAATTATTAAAAAAGTTATAAAGGGATTATTATACAAATTCTAAAAGAGAAATTTGAAAATTCAAAACACAGCTGGCCCTTTCAATCTAAAGGTATGAAATAATATGTTATAAAAATATGGTGTCGCAAAGCATTACCGACCTAGCTTTCCTAAAGCTGCTTATGTACATCAAAAACATTGGCTGCGGGACCCAACAAGCTGTTCACAAAGTGTAATGCAGAAGTGTCTGGAAAGCTTTTATTTACAAGACCACTTTTGGTAGATACAACCCTCAGATATTAGGATATGATTGAAAGAAGACAGTTTATGTTTGTACCTTGTTTCATGGTACAGATAACATAACTGGTGAAACATGGGAGAAATATACTTTCGGGGTAATACATATGTGATATTTATTATATTTTACTCTCGGCATTAATCAATTGGTCGACTAGTCATTAATAACATGATTTATAACAAAAAATAAAAAGTTTGTATAGCTTTTCGTATCAATGACTATAGATCAAAACCTGTTAATAAGCGGGTCCACTTTTTGCTACAATATTGCATGTTTTAATAATCATTTGGATGGCTAATAAATTATATGTTTCACATTAAAAACGTTTTGTATCTGTATATTTTATACGAACATTTAATGATTGTCGCATTGGTCCGATTGTTTTCAAGCGCAACTACCGCTCGAGAAGTCTCGGGTTCGATCCCTGATCGGGTACTATCTTATTTTTCTATCATGAATTTTTTCTTTCTGGTTCGGAGTAGAGATTTGTGCCTCGTGACAGACAATAGGCTCACCACTTATTCCATATCCGGACGTGTAACGTAATTGGTGGAACGCGGGAGGGTACTACACTCTGCACATTTATTCGGGGATTACAGGCGTGATGTTACTTTATAATATCACTTTTTGGCGCTGGACCTATTTGTGACTGACGACATAACAAATTTATAAACAGTTGTCCTTAATAAAACCATAAGAAAATATGAAGGTCGCATAAAAATACTTGTTTCTATTTAAAATAAAATATCTTCCAAATTTATTTAAATGACATGATTTAGCATTATAAAACTGTTTGTTTGATAATTAATGAATTGTTGCCAGATCCCACGATGGTAAGAAAAACAAAAATAATATTAAAAACAAAATTTACGTCATAAATTAAAAATGTGCAAAAACTGATTCCATATGTAACAATATCTTCACGCCTATAAACCCCGAAGAGGTAGGCAGAGGAATGCAGAACACTCCCACGTCTCACGTTTTTACGTCCCACTATGGAATAGGTGGTGAGCCTACTGCCATCTATCGGGCACTTGTCCAGACTCCGAACCACTACTACAATTAAGTTTAATTTTTCAGATTCTTCTAGAATTTCCCTAGGAACCATACTACACCAAATTTTAGTATAATATAATGACGGTACCTATATGATATATATTTTCCATATCGAGGAGGCGTAAGAATCCATTACCCAACCCTGCGTCAGAATATAGGGTGTCGTAAGAGGCAACTAAGCCCTTCGCTGCCAGATAAATACTTTGACCGCCTATGAGTAGCAGCGCAGGCGATGCGACAAGCTGTGCTTTGCAATCCCCAACACGCATGCCCACGCGTGGGGATTATGAGTATAAGTCCTCGGGGATCTTTATCCAGCTGTGGACTGCAATAGGTTGATAATGACGACGATGATATTTTTTTAAAAAGCATGTCAGTTCTGTAAAGAGACATTTGGCACTATGTACTCTCAGTCTACCTCATAATCGACCTGGCATGATAAGATAATAAAATAAATGCGCAGTTATGTAACTTGATTAAATTTTCAATAAACAATTTCAGCCGATTCGTGGCCTCAAGTGTTCGACGACAGCGAAGCGAGACGCGACTGGAATTGGAAACCGGAAGTGGACTTAGACAATCTCGTGACTCTCATGATCAAGGAAGTCAGGGAGAAAATAGCTGCCAATGGATTTTGAGTGTCTTTCAATTAACTAGTTATTACGCTTTTAAACAATGAAAACGCTTTTAAAATGTAATTTATTAATGTACCTAAGTAATTTTTGGATTTATGCCCTGTGTATGGCCAATACTCACCACTTATTACATGGGCCTGGTCTAACATGTAACATAGCTGAAACATGTCGTTAAGTACATATAATTTCTATAGGTATATGTATTTAATTTTATACAATTTTGAGTTATAATCTCCAAGCCCAATATGAACTTGAGTTTTAGACTTAAAATCTACAATTGTTATGTTAATTTTACGTCTGTATTTTTTATTATTACATTTCAAATAAATTATGATCTAAACTATAATTTTATTTTTAATTTTGTTACTTATTGAACCGGTTTGCCAAAAATTGAAAAAGCCAAATTAACGTTGGAAATTTTTATTTTGTAAAATTAAGCATTTCAACGCTCGTCTTAATCTCAAGAAGCAAAGGCATAGTCGTGGTGTTCATCTCAACTTGATTACAAGTAGTTCCTAGATTTTATACAGCATTCTATGTTCATTGGAACGGTTGGTTACTTAAATGTTATATATTTCATTCTGGTGCTTCTCAACCTGTTTCGCTAGGCATTTTTATACCATAAATAGTCCAATAAAATTTGGGGAGTCTCAGAATGAGCGATCCTCGGCTGCAAAGTTGTGTAAACCTTTATTTTAACACACTAAATTTGTCTCAAAACTTACGAGTACCTTTCGTAAAGTGTCCCCGACTATTTATATTCTAGCAAAAAATTAATATAATATATAATTAATTTATAGCAAAAAATCTATTTTATCACAATTATTCATGTGGGTTTTATGCTATCTGTATGCATAAGAGATATTGTAGAGGATTAATTTTTCTACAAGTTTTGTTTAAATATTTTTTTATATCTTGAACCATTTTCGAGACAGAGCGCGTGCAGCGCAATGTTTAACTATTTAGAGTATCAATCGATTCTTCCACCGACGAGTGCACCAGCCCAGCATTTCAGTCGTATGTATTATGAAGTTCATACTTGGTTAGAGCATGATTTAGAACCCTAAGATTGAGGTTGGATAATGCGTGATGATGAATTCATCCTGTTATGACAATAACTCCAACAGCACCGGAGTAATCGCTTAATGGTCCAAGAGCTCGTGACGCCGAGAACTTCGTTATATTATAAAACCTGAAAATTCTTCTATATATGTCCTCTATACAGGTATAAGCGAACCCAGCCTATACAACCTGGGTCGCGGTGGCTTTGGCAGATTACATGTTGTAAAGGTAGTAAAGACCGCCTCGTCTATTGGCGGACACTTAGGACAGTAACAACCCCTTTCCAGACACCCTCACAGTCTAATTATTTATAAATCTACTTTCGTCATAGTATAAAATCTGACTTTTATATACAATCCCCAAATCACTTTCGATGGCTCCCCTATCTTCCCAGACACATTGAAGTCTACTCCAGGCGCGCGATGAATATACATGTGCGTTGATGCGAGTGATAAAGTTTAAAGATAGTGTGAACGGCCATGTCCATGATCTAGTAACTGCAGCTGCCTTTTACCATCGGACGTCGAGACGTACGGCGGGTTTCCATCCATTTTTGGTAGACGTTCCGCTACAAGGACGAAGCGATTTTCTTCATCGTTTCTAATTCGGACGGCCAAAGAGTGGAATTCCTTGCCTGCATCTGTGTTTCCCGATCGGTACAACCTGGGCCTCTTCAAAGCTAATGTGAATAGGCATTTACTAGGTAAGCTTGCCACATCATAGGCCACATCATTGTAAAAAAAAAGAAATATTATTCTTTTCATCTTTAATAAACATTTTACATCATCATCTAACAAGAATTTTTTATTTGTTTACTGTAGACCTCCCCTGATCAGCGCCACTTTACCGGGTCCTGGTTTTTCAGAATCCAGTTGCATCCGGTTGTATCCAGCTGTTCACTGATGGTGGCCAATGTTCTTTTACAGAGACATGGCCACCATTAGATGACCTAACTATAATCTCAAGTAATAATCGTAGATGCCTACCTCTTCGGGGAAATACAGGCGTGATATTAGGTTAATGATTGTATACATAATGTTAGGGACTCGTTTGCATTAAGGTGACCGTAGTTTGACCGAAAATCGTAAGAGGTCACTTTGCGGCTACGCAACTGACTAATCTATTGTGATTCTAGAAAATTCTCATCCAAAATATCGAAAGGCCGGTACGGATCACTTACGGCATAATCTTAACTTTTAAAAACAATGTTTAATCTGTATCGCGTTGACATGTGTAATGTCTAAATATTTTTTAACGTAATAATGAAATGATTATGAAGAATGGATGTTTTTGGTGCGAATGTTATCGTAATTTTCCATTGTCTGTCCATTCGCGCGATTCGATGTATGTTTTTTTAAATAACAATGAGATAAATCATCGCTAATAACCTTAAGACCTTGGCGTATCACAAACTGTTAAAACGACAAGTGAAGATTCAATACCAAAATGGACAACTGTATAGTGACAATTCAATTTTTCGAGAACATTCTAGACGCATCATAGACGACAATGTGCGCAACCTCATGCGCGTCAAGTGATGGCCTAAGCAGTACAAGCTTAATACCTACTTGAGCGGCTTTTAATGTGCGTTGTGGTACAATATTCTCATTCAACGAAGACAGCTTGGATGTCTAGATGGCAGCACTATCGCCTACCATAGGGCGTTGCTTCAACAATCTACTATGAATAATTTTGTTTGTAAGAGTATTGAACATAAAATTTTTAATTGTGTTTAAAGTACATGTATAAGTGGATTGTAGGAGTATATAATTTTTTACGTGTCTTACGTATGCTTTAGGCAGAACAGTCGTGGTCAGCCATGTTGATTATAGGCGTGCAACAGATGTTTGGTCGATGCTCTCATGCACAGATGCGTTAACTTGAATTTTGTCGGTCGAACGAAGCAGAGGCCTCCCTCGAGATTGGACTCCACACACTCTATCGACCACACTTGCACAACTAAGCGTTCCATGGCGTCCACTCGGTTTGTTATTTGACCAGAGTAGCGAACGATCCTAGTGTGAACCTTGGCTGAAAGGCGTGTCTGTCAATCAATCTAGGATTAGTTTATAGAAAAATGGCAAGTTATTCACGTCAGTTATTGCGTAAAAACTGAAGAGTTATAAAACATTCTCTTTTACGTATAGACATGTACATATTATGTATATAATGATATGTATTTCATAAACAGTAATGTTTACTGATACAGCAGAGGTTTGTGAAACTGAAATATTGTAACATTGAGATATGATACAAAACGTGACAAAATTCATGTTACGTATTTCAGTCGATACATATATATACTTATTTGATCTCGGAATGAGGATAAAATCTTGGACATTTGAAACCTAAAGTTATGTATAGGTTGTCTATTTTAAAACTGAACGCCCCCCCAGTGTGTTTACATACACACGCAATTTAGATATTTAGATACACAATGACACGCAAATTTGTCATTGGTCATATCAGTAAACGATAATAAAAATAATTTGTTTTGATAACCAGATCTGTCGGCCAACTAGTACATAATAGACTCGACTGTGCTACAGGGCGGACGTGTCGTTTCATACACAACTCGCGGTCATCGCTATAGTAACGGATTTGATGCACTAATCGCTCGATAAATTGACTTTTTAGAGTGAAGCCGAGTCCAAGTCGCACGCACACAAGAAAAATGTTACAAAATTTACTTTCCTTCACATATTGAAAAAAATATTTTTTGTAGGGGGGCGGTCATTTTTAAACTGGAAGATCTCTACTTAGGATGACATTTGTTAATATTCTTTTTTACTTACTTTTTTACAAATCTGGTATTGTCTTTAGACTTGTTACAAATTATTAGATCAACTTAAATGGAACTTTTTGTTATTATTATATGAAGTTACTTTTATTTTGGCATTTTATTTAATGGAAAGGAAGTATGCAGTAATAGTTTAATGACTTAGATTTACGTCTCCCATTACAAGGGTTCAGAGTTCAAACCCTTACTCGCACCTCTTTATTAAATTACTCCTCATAGTAATGGTGATTATGAAGTAGGAACTTAAATATTGTAACAAAAGCTCAGCAGATCACGAGTATTTGCGTACAAGTACTCTCGCGTCTCCTATAAGTAATTAAGAATAAATAACACACATTATATACCATAAAATACAACACAACCACACGGTTGTATGAAGCCAAAAATCTCTTCCATCGACTGCCGCTTGTCGAGTGGTTGAAAGCGCGACTTTTGATCGCGAGGTCGTGAGTTCAATTACATTGGTCGGGTACTTTCTTATTAAAAATTCTTACTACTAGCTCGGAGTCTGAATGTCTACCCCGGTGTGTGCAATGAATGACACGTCCTGTGTTCCATGTTGGGAGTGCACTGTAGGTACGCCTCTGCAGTGGCGTTGTATGGATGTCAGCCTCCCTTGGCGGAAGAAACTTTTGTCGCCCAGCTATGTGGGTATTTTAATTGAATGTTTACTTATCATACCTAAATTGATTCTAGATAACTTTTCCACAAAAATAGTCATCATTATTTTGCTGTATACAGATTAGATTGTAAATCATAAAGCTTATGTATGTATGTATGTATTTCTGTATGACAATCATGTCAACGAAAAAGAAAGGTTAACCATTTGGATATATTATTAAAACAGGTATTTTATTATTTATTGTAATAATTTGTCGCCCCCTAAACAACCCTTTTGGCGCCCCCTAAAAAGTGCCGCCCGGGGTTGGCCACCCCTGTCGCTTCTCCCCCACGCTACGCCACAGCTTCTCTGCCGACCTCTTCGGGGATACAGGCGTGATGTTAGGTTTATACATTTGGATTATTCGGTTTCATTTTCAATTTCTCCTTTTTTCAGGTCCGGCAAAAAGGTGTAATGTGCGCGGTGCGCGCGATAATAATAAGTTACGCCGTGATGTGTATGTAAATGAGCATTTCCAAATATATGTTGTAGTAGTATCGGAGTCTAATTTTGTTTTTGTAGTTTTAAGCTTGATTTATTTATATTAAGCTTCGTGTATGTAGTATCGATAAATATATAGATTGAACACATTATTTAACGTAACTTCACGCCTGTAATCCCCGAAGAGGGAGCCAGACGAATGCAGAACACTTCCACGTTTCACCAGTTACGTTTAATATCCTACTATGATGGTGAGACTATTGCCATACACCGGACACTTATCAAGACTCCGAACCACTACTAGAAAATCGAAATTAGAAAATTTTTGTAGTACCTGACCTGGGAATCGAAACGGAGACCTTCCGATCAGAAGTCACACTTATAACCAGCACGACCAACGAGACAGTCAAACATTATTTACGTATTCAAAATGAATATAAACTGTTTTACTTTTGCCTTTATATTATACTAGATGTGCTCGCGGCTTCGCCCGCATGGAAATCAGTGTGTCACAAAGTTTTTTCCGCCTAAATACCGACCTCGTGAGTATTCTAGGATGAAAAGTAGTCTGTATATGTTGCTCCACAATGAAAAGAAAGAAAATACCTAGACATTAAAGATGAGCCGGCGAGTAGGGGTGTGGGCCGAGCGGCGCGACGCGGACGCCAGCTCGGCATGTCATGGAGCGCTTGCTCGCGGAGGTAATATTATTTTGGTGGCGTATAATTTTAAATCGATAATATCTTCTTAAGTATTTATTTGATTCATATAGTGTAAAGGACAATTCTGACCTATATTAAATAGCGAAGCAAACAAACCCATTTATTTAGTTAAGGATTAATACTAAACAGGAGAAAACAGCCTCGAAAATAAAGTTATATTTTAATTGAAATTTAGCACATAAAAGTAGGTATTTATTGTGAGTT
>DWEJ01002508.1:0-11395 GCA_018245835.1 Mysoria sejanus stolli | reverse complement strand
AGTATTTCATTTCAACCAATATATAAAGATTTATTAAAGTTTTTAAAATAAATAATCTACGATAGCATATGTCTATCTTTTAATTACTAATTTCCACGCGGGCGAAGTCGCGAGCACATCTAGTGAAATATATAAACATACAATTGCATGCTAATATTGAGTGAATACAATAATTACGCCTTTGATAAACCTTTATACTATGCCAAACATTGAGACTGATTCTCGTGATAAATGTTGCTAGGTACAGTTTACTTGGAACCAAAACAAATATTAATTTAATGTGAAGCAAAATATATGTTTATTATTACTTGAACACTATCATTTCGTTTGTGAGACAGCAGTGATAAGTACTACAATCAAAACATATTAATTTCATAAAGATCATCTCAATATAGGAAGTAATATTTAGATGATTTTTATGAAACTATTGAATAAGTTGATTTAATAAATTGAATAGTAGTAATAAGTAAAATACATACATACATACATATCTTCACGCCGGGTCCCTCACGGGGTAGGCAGAGAGAATAAGAGAATAAGTAAAATATTTTAATAAACATGTATTACATTCCAATCTGTCATCTGATTCCTTTCAATGGCACAATAAAATATAATTTATTATTTTCTGTATAATAACAAATGTATCTGTATAATAACAAAGCTGTTTTACTTTATTTTGCAAGTGGTTGTATAATATTCAAGACTAACGATAAAAATTTGCGATCTAAATTACACATAGCGTCATATTACATAAAACGTAATTCGCGGCTAGCGTACGCGCATGCGCCTTTCATATATACGTCATTCCGTGAGCAAGGGCTAGCGCTGCTTTAGCGTAGCACAGAGTATACACGACAACGAAAGAATCCAATGAAATAATTCAGTTCACTCAGTAACCGCACAGTCGTATAGTGAGAAGGTTGTTTTTACTAGTAGTGTGATATTTAGCGCAACGAGAATGTCGCGCGTTTTTCTGCCATCTCAGCAAGTTATCGAAAAATCTCGACTGACGACTTTCGAGAGATATAGAGAGATGCATAAAAAATCAATCGAGAATCCCGAATTTTTCTGGTCCGAAATAGCCAAAGAATTCTTTTGGCAGGTTCCTTATGAGCCGGGCAATTTCGTTTCGTACAATTTCGATCGCTCTCACGGGGAGGTTTTCGTGAAATGGATGGAGGGTGCTGTCACCAACGTTTGCTTCAATGTCCTAGACCGCAATGTGATGAATGGCATGGGGGAGAAAATCGCGTTTTATTGGTAAGCTTTTTGTCTATCTCTAGGTGTTATGGAATCAATAAACCGCCAGGCGAATGCACCGCACGGAGACTGCGCGCGAATTTATTGATTTTCCGGCAATATAAATTTTCCAGATGCAGCTAAAACAAGGGATGTCATTACGTAACATAATATTGTTATACCCGGCAAGCTATATTTTAATTGATCTGCGTGGCCCGAGCATATGATATATGAATGCGCTTACATTATGCACCGCGTTTATATTTTAATTCCATGCTGATGTTTTTTGCTGTTATTTTTTATCATTTGTTATATCCAAAAAGCGAATACTTACTTCTGATTTTATTTTACATAACTATTTACGAGCATTTAGTTATGGTTTATGTTGAGTTTTATTTCATTTTATTTTATTACCTAATATTTTTTATGTTATTTCTTTATTATTTGCGTAACCCATTTTACAGTTAACAAATTGATAACTGTTATGTTCATTACGTGATTTTCTGTATAAAAAGTCAAAATAGTTTGGTTTATTGTAGCTCTCACAATTAGTTCGCTTTAATGATTTATTTTGACACTTTCTCCTTCTGACACGTAGTATTATTTGTAAGTTGCTTACTAAGTATAATATTTTTACTTTTAAATATATATTACACGTCTTATAACGTGTAGTTTAATAAATAACTAGTTAACTTACATCTAATTCATGACATCTGTGTTTCTTTCACCCCGTTTAGATTCATAATATGTAATTAATGACGAGTTTTTTGTCGTCCCGGTTTACCGTTCCACTGCTAGAACATGTGTCTTCTCTCAGAATGAGATGGTTAAGGCCGTAGACTACCACGCTGGCCAAGTGCGGGTTGGCAGACACACCTTAGAGAACAATTTTTTTTTAGAACTCTTAAGGTGAGCAGGTTTCCTCACGATGTTTTCCTTCACCGTTGTAGCAAGTGATATTTATACTTAAAACGCACATTTTTAAGAGGTGCGCCAGAGATTTGAACCCGGTATCCCGGAGTGAGAGGTCGAATTTGAAACCACTAGGCTATCACTGCTATTAATGACAGTAATCGTAAGTAATGTATGTCGTCCTAGAATCATTCATTATATAGCTCTTCTGTATGTTTGTATATTCGAAAGTTACCCTTTCTCCTTTAGGTACTTGAACCCCATTGATACACAAGAAAATACTACGAATTTATCTTTTACATAACATTCGGTAAACTTAGGCTACAATATAGAGTTTAAGGATCTGTCTTATGTCTATATAAATTTATGATAAAACCAGTCTTGTTTACAATACAAGGGTCAATTTCAGTGGTCTTAAATATCCAGTTTAGATTCAACTAAAACAGGACAATAATCACTAATGGTCTGGTGATATTCCTCCATACAGTAAATACTGGTTTAAATGTGAAAAACTACGCTCAACTATTTATGCTACGAATTATATAACAATTAATAATGTTGTTCAATAAACGAATTCTTAATACGTCTCAACGGGCAACTTACAAATGGAGAATAATTTTAGGACGTGTACATACATTGATCCATAATCAATACAAATGTTATTCAATGATGTTAGCACGATGGCTGTGTCAGTTTTGTGTGGCCATTTCCGGAATGTACCAAGTAAGGTAGAAATTAAGTAAGTTATTAATGTTTGCGTATAGAAATCATTTAGGCGAGCTATGTATCGTCGCAGTGGATACTTTTGGCGTCGTTTTCTCTAGTTTCAACCACGTTATACTTTCTTTTGTATTAGCAGATTACATAACGTCAAAATTTCTCAGTCAAAGTTGACTAGCAGACTCTGTTCTTACGGGATACCCTACACACCTTGTATTTATCATAAACCTAATAATTATTTAGTTATTAGAATCGTATTCATTTGAAGTCTTTTGTAGTACTATATTATTTATTCTTTAGTATTGTAGTACTGTGAAAAAATAAATATACAATGTCGATGGACGCAAGTGTCAATACAATACAGACCAAGGCTCGCCTTTCCTGATCAAATCGATCAGGCTCTGACTGATGGAGGATATAAAGATTCTGAAACTGAAAGATGCTTATATCTGCGACCCCGGGGGTCTCCTTTTTGTCGCCTCTTACGATATGCAGATACCGTGACTCATATTCTGATCCTGAGCTACAGGAATAGCTCCATAAAGGACCTAGCGTAATGATACAATAGAAATATGCCAATTGTTATTGCAACATTTACAATGATTAAAAACGCATTTACAATTATTAAAAACTCATTGTCATTTCTGTCGCAAAGCAAGTATTGCATTTCGTTATTGCAAGTTGAAGGGTGTGATATAAGACCCATTATAGTTGAAAAAAATAAGCACAATGGTTACATACAGGCTATATGAAAGTGATAAGATGTTCTCTCATAGTCCAGGAATCATGACACATTTGTTATTATGTAACTGAGTTAGTTATCTAGCTGCAGTGCGTTGAAAATCGGACCAGCATGTCCGCATTAAGAGCACTACTCCTTCGTAAAATGTTATTGCATAAAATCTTTATAAAATATTAAATCATAATAATACACACTTTTTCAAAATTTCTAGTTCTTATTGCTTGATTTCGGAATATGAGACAATATGTCATATGAGCTGGGCGTGGTTACTTACGACTTAAAAATCACAAAAATTAAATCACATGTTCCAAGTTGTCCATATATTTTAGCATAACAATTTTATTGTTGATTTTGTTGGTGTCGAAACCTTTTATGATTTTTAAACATTATCCTTATACATGTATTATAATTCTTAGTCTTATTAAACCTTTTATTCCTAAAATGGTCCTTTAATTGTTTTGTTTTATAAGCTTAACACAATACGTACTTTTGATTACCTACCCAAAATAGACAAAATAGACCCGCTGAAAACATTATAATAACAAACAGTCTGGATATAATCTACAGCTTTTTTAGGGTTCCGCTCCTAAAGTTTGCCAAAGGAACTCTATTATCAAAGCTACGCTGTCTGTCGTTTTATCAAAGAGCCGTATCTATTGTGTACCATAGACACTTGAATTTAGCACACGGTATGTATCACTATGAGCGCTATAACAATAAATGCGAAAAAAACTATGTAGTAATAAAGAGGGTTTCAATGGATGGACCCGGTTTTTATTATTTCCGCGCCTTATTTTTGCCCTATCTTGTGAATCATAACAGGTAGGTAGATACGAGAAAATTTCACAAAAAGTGCACTGCAGCTAGTATAACAGCAATATAGAAAAGTAATATAAAGTATCTTTAAATTCAATATTATTTAAAAAATGTACCTAATCTGAAATTGTCAAACATACTTAAAACATTGATAATATTATTATGATGATAATAATTTCACCTCGCAAGCATAGGGACAGATTCCAACAACTAATTGCCGACCATCACTAATTGGAGAGGCCCTTGAAGATAGGATGAAGAAATGGTAATATTTTTGATATCTCGCTCGGAGTCTGTAAAATGGTGACCTCTACAATATAGGTCTACAATATACCTCTACAATATATATTGGCACCGCTGCAGCAGGGTGTCCGGCATCTCAACGATGCAGTGAAATCAATTCAATTTCAATTGCGCGACATTCATCCTCAACAATCAACTTGTTAAACCCGATATTCATTATATGCCCTTACAGCTGGAGTCGCAAATGTCACTGCTTGCATTTATTTTATATTTATTACACCAAAATGACATTCACATTTTTTTTAATTTAATGCAGATCACAACAAACACTTTTTACCTTCACTTCCACATTAGAATGGTGCAGCTGGTCATTGTACCATCAAATTTTCTAATAAGCATCCCTTATCTGCATATCATCTTTTATATTAACGATTAAGTGTTCGAAATGTGGTCGTAAAGAATTTTTATTCCCCTATTGACCCAGTGGGTAATAATTTGGATTGCACGCTCAGGGATGTCGGATTTGATTACTGCCCACTCAAGAAAACATTTACGCGACGGCACAAGTACCTATTTGTTACGTTTGGATATAGAAATTATCTACATACATTTTATTTTGTAAATTACATACCGAGTAATGTATACCGTTCATCACTTAAGTACTTGGTTACTTAAACGCAGATTCTGCCTATTTCGTAGTCATTGTTGGAGTATCTTCACAAATTATTATGAAAACATATTCTTTGCATACTTACAGTTTACCTCCTTGATCGTGAATATTAATGTTCAGAATTTTAAGTAGTTAGGCTTGGTGGCACTATGTAGAACCTTCTAGTAAAAAAAACAAAGCAGAAGAATACATTTGATATTAGATAAGTCACATTATGTGGTATACACAAAGCGTTCAACATTGTGTGGATTTTAACAATATGCTAATATCGACCTTCAATGTACATGTTTTGTGTAAAAAATGAACTGAACAATACTTACCGTCTATATTTGGCTGGATAATGTAAATGGTTTAAGGATTGGCTTGGTGCACTGATAAAATCTAGGGGCACAGATCAGTGAAGGTCTAGAGTCTTTAGCAGTGGATATGTACTTCGACGTAAAAAAGTAACGATGCTGATTTGACGGACGTTGGCTAGCCTAGCTTTTTTTTATTTTATTTTATTTTTTTTTTTTTTTATTTTTTTTTTATCTTCACGCCTGTTATCCCCGAAGAGGTACGCAGAGGAATGCAGAACACTCCCACGTTTCACCGCATACCTTTTTACATTCCTGTTGTCTTGATATCAAAAAAATTTAAAAAAGAAATTCGCAAAAAATAATTTAAAAAAAATTTGAAACCTGATCGGAGCGCCAACTAATCGATCTTATTGTGAATCTACAATCCAACCATTCGGGAGTTTTACGACAAAAACAGACGAATTATATATATCATATAGGTATATATGTATGTAAAGATATGTAAACACGCTTAGTTTCAGTTTTATGAAATAACTTGCATAAGTTCCTTACAAAGTTAAATGTTACTGTATCAAGTTCGAATTATTATGAAACAGTTATCGGTAAGGTCAAGCAGACCAGTGTCGGTCACCTCGTCGCCGCGTACACCTCAGTATATCTACCTTCCGTATTTACAGATAACAGAGGTGATTTGAAAGGGAAAACAATTGTTTCCTATTAGTACTGTTAGGCCAACGCAATACTGTTAGGCCAACGAGTACTGTTAGGCCAACCCAATTTTAATAAAGGTATATTGTTAATTCAAAATAAACACGTGAAAGTTGAATCTGGCAATATTTCATCATATACATAATGATGTAAATTTCAATATCTATTTACTACCATGTTTTAATTTTACATTATATTGTTAGTGTTACTGCAGACCATTGGTGTTAACGGTATACAGTTTGATTTATATCAATTTATACTTCATTGCTGCTGACGAACCACAGATAGTTTCCGTGCAGCTACATAGTTGCAAGTAAGAATTTATATTGGATGCAAACTTATTTCGTAGGATACAATAATAATAACGCAATCTTTCGGTTGTCTTTCTAGATGTTAGGTTAGCGACTTGTCTACATGTCGTGGGATAATACCTACATTGCGGACGAAACTAATCAACAATTCGTCACTTACCTTTGTATATCTGAATTGGTTGCAATTTTTAGGGAGGGCAACCATCCGGACGACTACAGCCGCATTACGTACAGGAAGCTGCTGGATCAGGTGTGCCAGTTTGGTAATGCTCTGCGAGACATTGGTGTGAACAAGGGCGACCGCGTCGCTGTCTACATGCCCATGATTCTGGAGACCGTCGTGTGCATGCTGGCATGTGCTCGAATCGGCGCCGTACATTCCGTTGTCGTGAGTCCACTTACGTCCTATTATTTTATAAAATATATTCTTATTTCTACATTGTTGTTAAAGTAAATGGCTGGTCGGTTCGAACCCGAATACAGGCAAAGTTATTGGATTTCCTAACTCGACATTTCCAGTAGTAGCACGGAAGCTACATTTGTGTCCGGTGTAAGATAATAGATCACCCCTTATTCCATAAGACGTATAATATAACTGTTAAAAATTATATTCCTTCGCATTTATTTGTATACATGCGTTATTTGTTTAATAAATAAATACTTACGAGTATATATCCATTGTTACAGTTCGCTGGCTTCTCATCCGACTCGCTCGCCGAACGTATGTCAGACTGTCAGGCCAAAGTGCTCGTGACCACTGACGGCGCGTGGCGTGGAGAGAAGCTGTTGGTCCTGAAGAAGACCTGCGAGGACGCAATGCTCAAGGCTAAAATCAAGTACAAGCATAAAGTGGAGAAGTGCATTGTGGTCGCTCATTTAGCCAGGGTGACCCCTTGCGGATTTTTACCCGACGATCTCAAATCCCTCGTAAGCAGACATAATTTTTTTTTATTCTATTTTATCTTCGCTCTTCACGCTTCTTTCTCTTCATACGATCTCTCTTCTCCAGTACCGTTGGAATGACACCGTGGACTTGTGGTGGCACAACGTGCTGGATCGTCATTCGACCATCTGCCCTCCGCAATGGATGGACGCTGAGGATCCTTTGTTCATGCTGTACACCAGGTATGATGCAATACATTATCGCACGATCGGCTGCGAAATCATTTTCTTTTTCAAATATTTTCTTACCTACAATCGTTATCATTTTCATTATCCAGTGGCTCGACGGGCAAGCCGAAAGGTGTAATCCACACCACCGCTGGATACTTGCTCTACACCACGATGACTTTCCGATACGTGTTCGACTATGGCGAGAAAGACATCTACTGGTGCACCGCCGACGTGGGCTGGATCACCGGCCACAGCTACGTGGTCTATGCGCCTCTCGCCAACGGAGCCACCTCCGTCATGGTATGTATCATACAGTACAATCTAACTGTCATATCGCTCTTACAGTAAACTATGGATACTTACGCGTATTCAGTAATCATGATTTTATCTTTGACCTTACTTGTGACAATGACTATGCTCACGAACGTAGTGAGTATTGTTTCTAGCAAATTATCGTATTTATGAGTATACTACAGTGAAGCTTAGTTATCTTTCAGGCTTGCATCTTGATATGTCGTAAGATGAGCATTATCTGTACTATTACAATAATTCCTTTATGGTAAAAAATAGTAACACAAAAAATTTAAGAATACTTGATTAGGTTCACATTATTATTAAGTGAATATTTCCTAAATAATTAAAACAATGAATTCGTTAATAAACTAGTGTTTCCTACTCTACTATATTAAATTGTTAAAATATTTTGAGTAATATTGCAGTAATATTTTGTGTAATATTATTAAAATTTTTAAACACAATGTTTTTATATGTTTTTGTCACAATATAGATTTTATTTAAGTACTTTCAATATTCAATTCATTTAATATAATGTTAATGTTATATGATAATAACTTTAAAATAGCATTTGACGTGACACCCCCGGGCGGTAAAGCTGAACCCGCCCTTGACTTCACGAGTATATATACGTGTATCGATTTATGTTATGTTAAGAGTACGTACGTAACATTTATAACACGATCGCGGTAACTTATTACAAAAGTGAAATATAAAGTGAATGTTACAGTTTGAGGGAACTCCGTTCTTCCCTGACAACGATCGCTACTGGGCTCTGGTGGACAAATATAAAGTGACGCAGTTCTACACCGCGCCCACTGCCATCAGAGCGCTCATGAAGTTCGGAGAGGAACACGTCAAGAAGTAAGTAACTTTTTCTTGATAATTAGTTCACAAAAAGACACAAACTATGGGAAAATTATTATAGTTAACATATTACTCAGAGACTGCTGACGACCCCGTAAATCAGTACGTGACCTTTTGGTCAAGTTAGATCTATCTCGATCTCCTTCAGCACTTGCTTTCATCTATATGAGAGAACCTACATCTAACATTCGTTACAATTTTACAAATATTTTGAGAGACTATACACTTTTGATAGAGGATCAGAAATTACGCAGAATTACGCAGAGCACTCGATGCACGGTGCCCTCCCTACGTACATAAGTACACGATATCTTAATAAGCATTCATTGAGAGCGCATCGCGATTTAAATAGTCTCGAGTTATCGATTGCTGTATCATTAGTATTAATATGCCGTCTAGACAAGTAGTGGAGTACCTTGCAATACCACGAATAAAATGATTGCAGGGATCGCATTCTAACGTCATCGTTTAAGTACACACGCTCTTGGTATGTTTAGCTCTTACTAAACGAAAACATTTCCGACCTTATTTCTTGTTGTTATCAACGAGTTGATATTTAAAAGTTAATAAAAATTTACCTGCCTGTTATGCATAACGATGAAATATTTTTTATTAAAATTCTTTGTGAATATTTTTATCTGAACGTATTCAAAAAGTAACAGAATTCGCTAAATTATTCAAATGCTTTCTTGCCCTGTATTTGGCTAAGTGCGCAAAAATCTTTCAGACACCTCATCACAGCTTCATATTAAGGTCGTCTCAGCTGAATGTATAATATATATGAATATATTATGCTGTATATATTATTTTATAGCTAACTGCCACAGACAGTAGAAATGTTATGCGTCATTGCATTTCTTGATGACGTAAGAATGAGATATTTTAGCTACGTGTGTGGTCATTAAAGCCTACGTGTGTGGTCATTAAAGCGTCGCTGCAGAAAATATATTGCAATATATTATCAAGATGCCTTGGCATAATTTATACTATGTGATGAACTTATTAACTGCATCTTGGGACTTAAACGTAACTTAAACTTGGGACTTAAACGTAACTTAAACTTGGGACTTAAACTGGTAAAACGTGGGAGTGTATTACACTCCTCTGCCTACATCTTCCTGTATTACTGGCGTGATGTTCCGTATGAAACTACGTCGTACATATACGAGGACACACACTACACCACCTTTCCTTGTATATTAGAACGATAACTAGGTCAAAGGCTCTACACTTATAAGTGGACTATTGGAAAACTAAATGTCAACTCAATTCTCAAAATGCTTGTATTCTGTTCGTCATAAGTTGTATCATTGTTTTTAGCTGAGTTTTAATTGCGTCGATTTAGGTGTTAGAAATATATTAGCTATATTTTTTATGTAGAAAAACATAAATAATTATGTATTCGTAAACCACAAACGCATCGAGGAAATAATATCTTGTTTTATTCTTTTTAACTGCCAGCTGTATTGTTGTAACTCAATACGACTTTTTTTGTATGGCTAAGGCGAAAAAAAGGTGAGACTTTGCTCATAAATCCATCATTTCTGGACTAGGTACCTAGTTATGTTTTGATGTATGTATGTATGATGTATGTAAGTATTTGTTAGTTTTTTGATATGTTCAGTTCAGTTTCAGTATATACGTTTTTAGATACCTATATTACATCCTTCGACTGCCTCGTTGGTTGCAAGTGTGACTGCCGATTGGGAGGTCCCGGGTTCGATTCCCGGGTCGAACGCTACAAAAATTTCTATTTTATAATTTCTAGTAATGGCTCGGGGTCTGGATATGAGCCCGATGCATAGCAATAGGCTCACCACCTATTCCATGGTGGGACGTAAACATAATCGGTGAAACGTGGGGAGTGTTCTACATTCCTCCGCCCACCTCTTTGGGAATTACAGGCGTGACGTTATGTTTTTTTTACATTTCGTTACATCCAGACACATAACACCATTCGCGATTGGTGGGCATCGAACCCACAAACCACGACACAACAGCCAGGTTCTCTATTCATTTGAACAACGGACCAGTCAAGTAAATGATTAGTAACATACGCTATCGGTCTGTACAAACGTTCAATTATATTCAATTTCTGAACTTTGCCGTCCAATCAGTTTCTTGTAAAATTATCAGCCACTAAATATGTGAGCTAATGAACGATATATATATATCCGTAACATTAAATAATACATTTTCACATCATCACGATTACGTTAATTGTAACATTCCTTGGCAACTGAATACTCATGTTAAACAGATAACATATAATTGCAACTTATATACCTATGCGTTATAACCTAAATAGATTGAGTCCATACGTTGTAAGGTCTGACTGCACTATAATACATATTAGAGCAAAGCATATTATAATATATTAAACACTAGTTCAGACTGCGTTTACAATGTAAGCGGAAAAAATGTAATTATTTACGACATCACATTAGAAACCTCAGAATTA
>DWEJ01002507.1:0-11396 GCA_018245835.1 Mysoria sejanus stolli | reverse complement strand
TAAATTTTAGAAGAAAAAATTAAAAAATCAAAATTTATTTATTTCTTATGTTTTTTAATACAACATAAAGGAACAACTAAGTGATCACATTATCAATTTTCAGTTTATCATTTCGTATTATTTATTTATTTACTTTGAGTAATGAAGCTTAACAGTTAAATTTTCATTAGAAGATTAACACAAAAAATATATAATGCAATGAAAAATAAAACAAATTCATAAATGAAATTTTCTATCAAAAACTAAATATTCGCATTCGTGAATGTCGTTAGCAAACATTCACATTCATGAATGTTCAAAAAGTGACATTTGTTACATCTCTAATAATGATATTGGTTCCAGAGATAACTCAATATAAAGAGTCATGAAAACCCATGTTAATGCCATGAGATCAATATAAAAATATAATAAGATTTAGAATTTATATACATTTAGTGGTCATCTATACTTCGTAGCATGTTTGAAAATGAGCAACCATGAAATAAAATGAAAACAAAAAATTTATATCTTTTTATAATTTACAAAATTGGAAATATGTTTATTTTGTTTGGTCTATAATAGAAACACTTATAGTCATTAATTATGAAAATGTCTTAAATGAATGGAAGCAGTATAGTTGAAACTAAATCCAGATATACTGTTTCATACACATCTGTACAAATCCAATTCTTCCCATTGTTGCTCTGTGTCTATATGTATGTCATCAGCTTATCTTAGTCCACTTGTAGACAAAATTTCCACTTCAGCAGTTTTCGGTCATAATCCCTATATGGTTTTTGTCCATAATATAAGTTACAACGATAAGTATAAAGGTAGTGATATCAAATGTTCTCTTTTTCAAAATGTTATTTTTCAAGTTCAGTTCAAATGCATTTTTTATCGTTTCTCTTATACTTATCACACCCCCGGTGCAACACTGTCACTTATGCCGAAATTTACTTTTTCCGGAGAAGCATTTAAAACATTGACACCTCAAAATACAATGATGTTAGAAGATAAATGATATGAATAGCTTATACTACTATGTCAACTTTTCATACTACAAAAGTAACTTTGTCGCATCAAGTAACGGAGTGCTTTAGGACCATTATTACATATTTAACTCATTTTTGTAATTTTTGCAAAAGTGAGTGTCGCACGAGGGGTGTGTTATGTTTTACTAGTAGGTGTAACAAAACTAGACTATTATTAAATGTCTGTTACAAAAAAGTTGTTTGTTTTAACTAATGGTTTAAAAAGTGTCTCATATAAATACTTCTATATGTGTATATTTGTAAATAATGTTTGTAGATTATACAAAGGAAAGGCATTGATAATGGAAAAATGTCTACAATTACACTATATATGTAAAAAAATATGATTATGCAATGAAGATTATAAGGAACACATGGTAAAACTGAAACGTGATGTAAATATGTAATAATATCTGTTTCTGAAATAAATGAGAATGTTACGATGATAAATAATCATCATTGTATTTGAATATTTACAATAACCATAATTATAAGTTAGAAATTGTATTAACATAAATATACTGTTTGAGGGGGTAATCATTGGAAACTCTTCCATTGACTATTTTCTTGTATTCCTTGCAAATGTCTATCACTGCCCTGAGACACAGTAAAAACATTCTAACAAACTAGTTAACTACTGAATTAACAGTGCATTGTTTACTTACTGTCAAAACTCTTTATTTTACATTTGATATTTTGTAACTCACATTAAATTGAAGCTTTAATGTAACATGTCTGTAGGCAATATCTACAGACAACATCAATTTATAATCACTTAAGTATAGTAATATGTTATGCAGTGATAAAGGAAAAATAAAAACACATTTTCATAATCAAAATAGCTTTATTTCAAAAGTATCATTATTACAGTGTGAACACAAATAAAACTGATAAAACCATTCCTTTCCATAAACAAACGAAAACAAAAACACATCACAGATTAAATAAATCAATTTTTGCAAGTGAGTAAATAAGCATCCTAATATTAAAATTACCTACCATGTTAGATTCTTGGGACAAACACTTAACTACAAATTGTTATTGGTTGAAAAATTATCTTAAAATATCACAATATCAACAACTACACTACATCTACAGATACACTTGAAATGGTGGAACGTAATTATCTAATTTGCATGAATTTGTCAAGTTTGTCAAGTTTGCATGAACACAAAGTGTTAAACTTGTGTATGAATACCACATTTTGTTAGGTGTATGTACCCTGACATCTAATACTGAGTGTACAAATAATTCCACACAGAATTGTAAATGACAGAATGAAAAGTATTATTACACTGATCATAATATGATAGGGCAGGAAAATTTTGTTAACAAATCACCCAATACAATCCAGTCAGTTATGTATCATGATAATTTTTCAAGAAAGTAATAACAGTAGCTCTTTGTCAATGCCAGCAATGTGTTAACAACTTGTGTAATGTTGCATATGCCCATAGGCAACTGTGACCGGTTGCCATCAGGTGGCCAACAATCTATGAAAAAAATTCATGTTTTTAATATATTAATATAGAGTCATAAGCCAATAATGGATAATACATGTGAAATATTACTTTTCAGCATTTAGTACCATATCAATGTAAAACATAAAACTTACATTATCATTCAAATGAATCTGATATTAGTACAAAAAAAGTTTACCGTATTTTTGTAACACTACTCATATAACAGCTTGATAGCAAAATTCAATGAATTATATCAGACTTACGATACTTTTTTATATATATGCACTATATGTATTAGAAACTAAGTTAGAAATAGTAATTAACTTGTGTTGGACAGAACACTTGATTTTCAATTGGCAAATAATAATTAGGCCCAAGTCTTGGTCACAGATGACATTAAATTTTATTACCAAACTACCCCAGTTGTATAGCATTAATTATGATAATTATAATGAATGTTTTGAGACCCCTTAAAATTCAGATTAATAAACCAGAAACTTCAGGTAGTCTATGTATTCATTATTTTCGACTATGTCATAGGGTAGAAAACATAATTGTCTGTGGCAGGGGTGCCCAACTTATGTGTATATAAGATCAACTTTTTTTTTAAAATTGGTCGCATAAATCCCTTATTGCAAGAAGTTTTAAAATGTAATATTTCACAATTACCACATTGGATCCACCAAAATTGCTTTCGAGATCGACCCGTCGATTGCGATCGACTTGTAGGCCACCCCTGGTCTATGGCATATGTGACCAATACAATCTGTATTCTAAGAATTTACTAATACCACCAGTTTCTTTAACACTATTTCTACCACGATTTTGTGTATACCTATTTCGACCAAAAGGTGTCTTTTGACACCTTTGCGTTTGGATACAAGTAACTGTAAATAAAATATTAAAACATGTTCTTTTTTATATTTTGTATTTTAATTTAAAAATAACAGAATAATTAAATAAATAGTCCAGCTCATCTTCTCTTTCAGATTGTGAGACTTCATCAATCTCTGAGCATACTTCACTAATATTATTTATATTTTGCAACTGGCTCTGATTATTGAAATTTTGGACATCCTTTAAATTTAGATACAAATTAAACTAAAACAAAAAATAACAATAAAAACCTCAAATGGCAATTTCAAAAAATTTTACACGACTGTATATTTGAAATGCGAAGTATTTTTGGTATTCACCAAAATTAAAACCTGCGTTGTACAATTGATTTTAGAACTAATCACTTCAATGATCTGCAATAAATTGCAACATTGCAAACAATAACCGAATATAAAAATTATACCGGGGAATTCAGTGTTGCCGGTCTAGATTTTCAAATTGCTGGAATTTTAGTGTAAAATGATTTAAAACCGTTAAGGTGTTAAAAGACACATGGTAGAAATAGTTATATCATGTACGTATCTATAGATCCAGGATGAACTGGAGGAAAATGATACTAAATAAATTTAACAATTATTATTCGAAAAGTCAAAACATTAACTGAGAAAAAAATATTAAACTTTGAAACTAATTTCAAGTTAAAATTTTATCAGGTGTCTTTTGACACCTTTGGTAGAAATAGTGTTAAAATACAGACGCCACTAACAAGTTATTTTGATGACAGTTTTTAAATTTGGAATATATTTCACACTACTCATCTAATAGAAAAATATTGGATCTTACCCTCTATTCACTTCTACCGTGTATTATTTCAAAATCACGACGGTCGCAATAAATTATGTTTATATATATTAGTAATACTATATATTTTTACTTTATTATTCATAAAGAGATGAAATAATACAGAAGTGGGTGGGACTAATTTAGATGTTGTTAAATTATATATATTACATGAAAAGAAAATGAAATGAAAATGATTGATTCTTCAATGTCACCAGATTACAGCAATCAAGCTGTTACGCCATCACCAATAGGCCTGGTTTTATGTAAATGTTCTCTACACTATATGAAAATTGTTATAACAATGATAATCTGTTATGATAATTTCAAATAATACCCTAATTAAAGCTATTCATCAGTTTATTTTGACAAGAATTTAGCTCTGAGATCCTGCCCACTTGCCATTGTAACCAGCCTTTAAATTTAATATAACTTATATTCTATTCATTATTTAATATCATGATGTATGCAAGAGGATATTGTTTGCTAAGTGGCTACACATTCAAAATTAAATGCAAACATTATTTTTTATGTAATTACATGTTTTCTATTAATGTACGAACATACTAATCCTTTTATTTTTCATGCAATATCTTATAACTTCTAAGTTGTTAATTCTTATTTATAACCTGTCATTGGTGTTAATAAAATGATATGCAATTATACATTCCGTACACATTGACAGGTAACAATTTACATCTATTGAATTTGTTAAATTCACATTCTTGTCATATCTAGTTAATGTATGGTACCTACACATGATAAGTATGCGTAAACACACTATATTAATCATCTCTATTGCTTTTTTCTTACAACCTATGAGCTACTGACAATATTGCATGTTTCCCTGATAATGTACTGCAGGGAAGTTTGTCTATGGAAAATATATGTAGTCAAAGGCAGCTGGTAAATTCTGTGAGCATCAAAAGTTTTATGTACACTATGGTTGCATAATTAATATAACATATAAAATTTAACGAACCGTATTATTTATGTTTTTTCTATTATTTTAAATTTTAATGTGGATTTGTGTAAACATTTATATATTTGTCACATAAAGGAAAACAAATAACTTTAAGTTATAAACAGAAAATTCATAAAATGTACATCTGTTATTTAAGTCATAATGTGCAATGTTTTATCTAATACTATCAAATCACAGTATATTCAAATCTTATATAGCTGATGAAATAAGCATATACAAACTATTTTTAAGTTTCTAACTCAATGTCTAGCAAAGATGTATCTGATTGCAATAAATTTTTTGAGATCATGAATTTTTTAGATTAAATTGAAAGGAGGTCTTAAGAATTATAGTTGCCTCCTTATCTTTTATCAAGAACCATCTCCTGAAATGGACTAAATTTGAAAACAAATACTTAAAGTTAACCAGATGCTTAATTTTTACAGAACAAAAAATACATATATACCTATGCATGTATATTAATGCATTGCAAATAGTTGTGGATATATTATGTGCTATTGCTTCTGAATTGGAGCTATGGAAGTTTATTTATTTGATACTAACTTAGTTTTGATATACATTAAAATACAGTTAACCCACTTCTCAAAAATAAAACATAAACACTACAACACACCATACTACAATTCTAGAAATCTGAAACATTATGCATATAATATATACTATCAACTGATTTTCTAATACTTTTGTAGGATTTTATATACATATATATATGACAAATGTTTCTTTTTATAAACGCAAATAGAATACCTTTGTAAAGTATATTTACCACATTCTCTTTAGGGTATTCCAAACACGATACTTATAAATTGCAACCTTAATTCAATTTATGTTTATAACCAAATTACATACCATTGAATCAATTACAATTGTATAAATAAAAAATACCATTACGCGTAATTTATACATATTATATAGAATTGCTTCAGTACTACTCAAGGATAGAAAAACAATTTATGGATATAACAATATATATAGTTGCCATATTTAAACGTATGATAAAATAACTATTATTTAGAGAACACTTTTTGGTTCGTGATATTTCGCCTAGAAATTTTGTATCTGCGTATTTATGCAAAAAAATCGCATCGATCATTACATATCTATATGTCTGACATAACATCTTGATAAAATTATTATAATTAACACCATGGAGATATTCATAGTGTAAGTGTATAATGTATATGTTAGTTTGAAACATATATTTAATAGCGTTATCAAAAGAAAACCACTGTCGTTTATAAAACTTCATGAGTAATATATACCTAATTATAAACCACAACTCTGTAATTATTGAAAATATAAATAGCACGATGTATATTTTATTATACAGCTAGCTTCAATCTTTGGTGCTATAGTAAGCACTGGTACAGACTGTACCAGTGCTATATTAATTATTAAGTCGACTCACTAACTGAAAAGTTCACATTGAATTTCCGTTATTCGAACGTACCAGAATATCGTTCTAGAAAGGTCGCTTTCTCGAATAGAGAGAACGATCGAGAGAATAAGGCATCCATTACTTATATAAGACACCTTTAATCTGAACCACTTATATAAATCATATAGATATTTTAACAATGCATCGTCCATAGCTGTGGGATATTGCACCAACATGACGATAAATACTAAATGTCAGATGCACCAAGGCATTTGTATAATTTTATAAAAACAATATCACTACATCGCTTCTAGGAATAGCCAAACTTGCAGCTCTTTGATACACATATAATGTATGTATTTCAGGCGTGAATATTATCAATATATTAAACCGTATATTGTCGGCAGCACGGTGTATAGTTGCGTAGAGTGTGTATAACGGCAGTGCGTTAGGCCGGAGTCGGTCTACAGCGAGAAGAACTTGAGGAAGGCCGCTGGAGGCACCGGGTGGGGCGGCAACGGACCACCGGCTTCCTTCAGCCGCTCGCGGTATTCTGGGCACTGGACCAAAATGAAACGGTTCATTTTAGGACTATTTGGATTTAATGTAAGAAAATGTTACACACAGAGATAAATTAAAATATACTTGTATGCATTTTTTACGTGAGATTAGATCGAAATATAATATTTGTTTTTGTCATGGAAATAGAGAAATTTATTATTTAGAAACTATAAAAACTATATAACTAACTATATAAAATAATTGGTCCATTTCAATGACTATTCACTTTCTCATTGTCATAAATGAGGTTACTCACTTGATCAGCTATGCAAGGATGGCCGAGCGATCTCCAGAAAAGGCACTTGCAATGGCGGCAGAGAGACAGCGTCTCCGCATACTGAGCGTCTTCCCTTAGCCCGTATAGCCTGCAAAATACGGCAAATGTGTGATGGATGGATGGATGTATAGGGACATCCTACGTTGCGCCATTGCGGCGCTTGGGTAGGGATTAGTAGCCTCGAGGACTTCCTCTTTACCCGAGTAGGTCTCATAGGGACACTGCCCCATGGTGTTGAACACCCAGCCTACAGGCGATGATGCTAGGCAGGTATCGTGCCTCCGCCGGCTTAACGGCCTAGTCGTCTGCCTCCTCTTCAGAAGAGGACGCCAGGCGGACAAGCTCACGCGGCAGCGGCCGACCGTCCGGTGGTCGAGCGTGGAGGGGCGCGAGCCTGTGCAGGTGCATGTGTGGGCCGTTTGCCGGCGCGTACGTACATACGTCGCACCGACAACGCCACAAACCGCTCAGTGTTGCCACTCTTGGGTTGTGCCTCAACACATCGTTCCTGACGTATCGACCTGCCCCAGTAATAACTCGGAGCGCGATGTTTTCTTGCGCTTGCAGACTCTTGCGATTCGTCCTAGATACTAGGGCGGCAAATGTGTGAACGTGGGGTTTGGATCAGTACGAACTATGTTAATTGTATCAGTGAAATGTCATGATTGTCGCTGTGCTTAAATAGGCCCTTGTAATACATGTGCGGTTTTAGGACCATTAAAATTGTAACGGTTCTATTAATACTGCATTTTTACTTCTTAAATGACTTTCAACATTTGAACGTACTTCCTAAGTTGGTGGAAGCTTTTCTTCCAGTCCGCGTCCTTCTCCTCGCCCTTCAGTACTCCGTCGATCTGCTGCCGCGAGAAGTGGAAGTTGACCAGCTCGCGCCACACGCGCTGCTCCGAGCACACCGAAGCCATCACGCTCCAGGCGGACGACGCAGACTTTAAGAAAAAGAAGAATGTGACTTAGAAATTGACATGCCGATACAACTGTTCCGAACTCGGGTAGCTCGGCTCGTGATTAGTTTTTCGCTTAGTGTTCCATACTTTGTAATTTGTTTGAACGGACTTTGGTTCAGTAAGGTCGTAGCCTAATAGCCATTCATACTAATTAGCCAATTGGTATTGGTAAAAGGATTTTTTCTATTTAATAAACACGAGCGAAGAAGTACGAAAAAGAAATTGATAGGATTCAAATATTTTGCGTGTTCAAACACTCACATCTAAATCCCTGTGATCCGATATCCTTAAAAGTATCTCTCTGATACATTCCTCGGGCATGTCGTGTAGTTTAGGCACCACTTCTGGTCCAGGCTGCAATGAAACAATATAGAATATTATATACAGTGAAAATTGTTTATTTTTAGCCGTTTTGCAGATTTAAGATTCTTTAACTAATCTACGCTAGCTTTACTTCCACTTTGACACTTTCAAACCTGGTTTCGTAGAAGGAACAAAATCGTCAAGGAACAATAAATAGAGACACTATTGTTCACCTCTTGTATCCGGATGCTGCTCGCGATCCGGTTGATCCTGGCGATGGCGTGGTCGTGGTGGCCCCAGAGCGCGCGGCTGCCCAGCGGCCGGCCCCAGCACGCGCGCCGCTCCGCCTCCCGTAGCGCTGACAGCGCGACCACCAGCGCACGCAGCGCGTTCAGGTTCTGCTTCGACTGTGCAACTGTTCATAAAATACGTAAGAAGGTTCGGTAAGAGATTCGGCGTCGAATGATAAATACCTGCTAATATATGACAACCTTAAATGTATGTATTTTCAGTTGGTAAACTACATACATCTGATGGCTATGGTACATATTGCATCTGTTTTAGGGTCAGATGACCGTGACTCAAGATGTCCCAATGTACAATTTATGTTGTTTATTTGGTTCACGCTCGTGATTTCTATGTAAACTTTTATGAAGTCAAATAGAATTCCGTAGGTGTTATATGAAACAATCATAAAGCCACTTTTACACAAGAGTTTAAATAATATAATGTGGCGTTTCGCACGTACTACATATCTTCGTACACATTATGTTCATTGTTAATACTGTTTTGGGTGTAAGATGTAAAGAGTATACCTAAGGGATAAAATAATTATATGTAGTTGTGAGACGATGGTTGCGCTACAATAGTTTTGATGGGATTACACAACGGTTGAAACATAAGAGGTCAGAATTTGAAATTTATTCAAAACATTAAAAGCTAATATTAATTTTTAATCAGAAACTAGATTTTTTATCTAATTTTAATGAGAGATAATTTGCTGAATTTATATCATTATTTCGTACGGTCCCTGGTTTGTTATTTTACGAGTTACTTAAGGTGCTGCTCAGATGAAAAGTTATGCGTACAATGTTGCCATAGTTAATGACATTTTTGAACGTGTAATGTTAATAAGAGGAGATTAAGATGACCTTGATCGGCAAGTTGTTCAAGCATTGAGAGCAGCAACTTCTGGGCGGCGCCCGGCAGGTGGGGCAACTTCTGCCCGCCCAGCAGTAGTTCCAGCAGCGCACAGATGTAGTTGAACCTTCGAACATCGCGGACTGCGGACGTGAAGTCCAGGCGACGCACGGCTTCCGACAGGCCGTTGAAACCTGCAATCTGTAAACATTTTTCTTCGATAAACCATAGATACTATGTATATTCATCCGTTTTAGCCACCTTTTTTTACTTGTGTGTGATGAAAATGTTGAAATAAATAAAATTGTTCAAAATAAAACACCATGTACTAATTATACACACTTTGTCTGCGCATAACTTAATTCCATTGTTTCGTGTTAATTAAGATGTCGCTAAGACACGATCGTGCACTTATTTAATCGAGACGTTACGATACCGTACCATTATCCAATCAAGGAACATTCGCTACAGCAGATCGTTGTGCGTTCTGCGCCTATTTCTTTGTTACGTCATTGTGGTCTCGAACAGACCAGACGTATCATGTTACTTGATAAGAAAGTAAATAGGTTCGATTATTTAAAATGTAGTCGAGAGAAAAAAAATAATAATTCTTTATTTCAGTAACCAAAATTTCATAATTAGTGGTAAAATTAGTTCAAAGTTACTTATTTTAAAAACGACTTATTTGTATCGGTGAAAACGGAATTAGACTTAAAATCCTACTAACACACAGCTGTGATATAGATTTTTTAAATTCCTTTGCGTCATATAAATATAGGTACTAAGATATTAGTTTCGTCAATATTGTTCAATCATAACTTACCTCTCTAGTACATTTGATTGTGATGTGGCAGTGTGGGGGCACCCTCGCGACTGTATCGTCGCTGGTACTTTGATCAGCTTCCTCGCCCTCAGACCTGGAATCATTATCACATGTAATGCATATTTTGATAACACACGACCTAACAAAATATGTTTTACCAACAACACAAAGAAAAACCATACCGAGATTAAATTCCAAACTGAAACGTCGTCATAAATTTTGACATTAACGCCATAAACTGACAACAACGCGGGAACTCTAAACAAGTTTAATTGTAGCTTTTAAATCAGTCTCAAGTTTCACTTTCCATATACAAACGACGCTAATCAGCCTCCCTGAACTTAGGTAAATGAAAAGCGTGAAGCGCCGCTGAGACAAAGGCATCGTGTACGTGAGTAATTCCCCACTACCGAGGAGGGCTTAGTCTGGCTCGAGCTTGAACCATCGTATCGCCTTTAACAAGTAGAACAATGCCATCTGCTTCTCATTGATGAACATGTATCCTATACGTATTAAATTTATACATATATATCCTATATGTATAAATTTAATACGTCCATCTTTATCCGTGGTCATATATTCGCGGTGAGAGTTGTGTTCAATTAGTTTTGAACTCACGATCGATTTATTTTAATGGGTCAAGTGGGTTGGGATTGACTTGCCAGAAACTAGAAATGTATGTATAACATTAGTATACAACAGCAGCCTTATACTTTTGATAGTTTATTTTTTTTTATCTCAGGCCTGTAATCCTCGAAGAGGTAGGCAGAACACTCCCACGTCTCACCGCATACGTTTACACTCCCACGTC
>DWEJ01002506.1:0-11396 GCA_018245835.1 Mysoria sejanus stolli | reverse complement strand
TATCAAAAACTGAATATTCGCATTGGCATTCGCATTCGCGAATGTCGGTAACTAACATTCGCATTCGCATTCGCGATTGTTCAAAAAGTGACATTCGTTACATCTCTAGTAGGTACGTAGGTACGTATCCTTATATGTTTTTTTACTATTTAGGCTCTAAGACACTTATTTAGGCTCAAGTACCGAGAAGACTACCTCTAGTAAACATGTACAGCGTCCACGCTTTTGAACCAAATTGCAAATCGTTTTAAAAGCAATTTCTTCTCAAAAGAAATGTGACGTAACAGCAGTAATGCCCTAAACAAACAGACTACAAAGTCAGGCTCCTATATCTATATGGTTATAATATTTGGATATAAAAATATGAGATTTAAGATTATATGAACTATGCAGCTGGTCTAATTGAACACTTCATTAATTCCAATGTTAGACCTACCAATCAACAATAACACTGAATTTCCCTCTAGACCTCATCCACAATACCATTGCAGTAATAAGTTTCTAATATAGCACGCCGATATGGATATCAGACAGAACTAACGCGGACAGTGAAATGATGACAGAAATAGCATCCGGATATGGGGGATGTAAGACACGTTCCATAGGATTAGTTACGCGGTCAGACATTAGCTCGACGTTGGGACGCTATTACCCATGACTCGGTTACAAATTACAAACCATATGTAAAGTTCAGTAACGATTGGCGCGACCGGGCACTTAATGAATGAACGCTAGTGGAAAATTTCCTTAACTGTTGCCATGCCTCGGAGGTAAAGTGGACATATTTAGGATAAACTAAGATGCACTTTCATCACTCTGGAACAGAGAAAGCAGGATTAAGTTTAGGATTCTTGAGATTAATTTAAAAATTAAGGCCCAGGAAGGAAAAATCAAAATTAGTTCCGACTACAACATTAAGCTACATATTTAATTATTACGAGCGTTCGTTTTGTAATGAAAAAGGTATTGAATATACTATAAATTTTACAATATTTGGCGGACTATTTTTCTTAATATCTACCGAGCACTACTTGGGAAGTGTAATTATATTTTGATCACCATAACATCTGCGTATTCTATTGTTTTGTCAAATCTGGAATATTGAATAACGGACATCTAATGAAATATTTTCTGACATATAAACACAACATTGAACTAGTAAAAAATAATATAATCTGGAGTTATATTACGAGTCGTCTCGTAATATAACTCTAGATGTTTAGTTTACAAACTAAATTATTTTTTCAATTGAAAAAGTGATACATTTAATGTTGAAGGCAAATAAGGATGGAAGTATTTCTCTGCTTACTTCTGGGTGATCTGGCGTGCCAATATAATAAAAATGTTTAATTTTGATTCTAGAACCAGTAATACAGAAATTGAAATACTGAGTATATAACTTTTAAACAAACGATAAAAACAGTATAATGAATTTTACAGAGTCAATTCTATAAGAGTTTAAGGAGCTCTGCTGTTGTTTGTATTAATGTTAAGAAGACTTCTCCTAAGGACATTGGCCAGCTTAGTTAACTTCCCTGTTATATAAAAAACTGTCTATACCGTTTGAATTGTTTATAGGTTGTATCTCTTTGTTATGGCTATGTTATCACGTTAAATTTAGAATACTCGGAAAAAACGATATATTCTCCGTGCATTGACTTGGGGTTCGAAAACACTAAAATATTCTATAATCTTCGAGGCATTCTCACTTTCACGACCGGTGTTTGCCCCTAAATATGGGTGAAGAGTCTCTAAAACCTCGAAAGGTCTTGGCAACCCTTTTAATATTGGACTTATTTATATGCAACAATCAAAACTTATCAACAGGTATTGAAAAGGGGAGTGCCACAGTTCTTAGCTTGAGATACTGAAATGGAAGGCAAATGATTATTTCATTAAAAAATAATTTAATATTCAGAAATGTCGGCGCATATCAGGTAATTGGAGGTGACGAGATCTAATGGAATGACGTATGTAACATCAAAATTCTCATAGCGTGTACTATGAGGAGGACGTCTTCTCCGTATAGAACGGTCTTGGGTAAGTGCTCGCATCGTTGGGCTCGAATATCTTACCCGATGTCTGAGCGCTTTCACAAAGTAATCAGCAGGCCCCTGTCAGAAGCGTATCGGATTACTTTGACCAGTAATTGGTTTCGACGGCGGTTTGAAGCAAAAAACATTCCTTTTTTCAAAAACTATCGTATCACATATTTCACATAAGATAATATTAAACTATGGGCGCATAATAGTTTACTTATCACTAATTTCTATAAATTTTGATATGTTCTATTTTTGCGTAGAGTTTAATACATTGTTTATCAATCTTCATACATTCAGAATATGAAAATACAAGCTGACAAGAACGATAAGAAAAACAGGATGTAATACAATAATTATCATTTGTATATTTTAACAAATCATTTATTTAAGCGTGCACATTTGTGAATTCGTGACCAATTTTCAATCATTGATTTACAGTAATTGAAAAAAAAGAACAGAAGTTAAAATATGATATTGCCTACAATTTTATTTCCCTTGGCGCGGAAATGCATCGAAATTAATTTTTCAATTCGAAGAAATATTGGAGTATCGGGTAAAATACTTAGCGTGCATCGCCCGCTGCAAACGCAGCGAGGCTCAACGGAAATACGAAAATTGTTAGATTTATTGCGTATTAATAAGTAAGTTTCATTAACCGTAAATTTCCCAATTTAATTCCTATTTAGTTCACACTGTAATGGAATTTAATTGGGAAATTTAAAATTGTTGTCTAAGACGTGTGAAGTCTGCCAACCCGCATTTATCCAGCGTGGCAGACCATGGCCTTAACTTTCTCATTCTGAGAGGTGACCCGTGTATCAACAATGAAACAATAGATGGATCGGAAAAAAAACCATTAAATCATTTATTATTCGTTAATTATGTACTGAAAATTACGTAACCATTTCAATCACCGTTATAAATTACATACATAAAATATGGTGTTCTTACGAGATCTCACACTTTCATTCCGCATCTTAAACTACCAGTTTGATTTCCAGACCATTGAATTTTAAATTAATAAAATTTCTTTTCGTTCGTAACAAAGTGAAACTAAGTATCTGTAGACATTACGACTTCGCAACTACAATTAAAAGTCAATTTACTTCGCCGAAACTAAGAAGGTTAATTTACTAGCGCCTTTATTACGCCTGGAGAAAACAGATAAATGATTCAGTGTCCGTAGGCTGTCCCAGAAAGCCTTTAAGCCGATGCTCTGCATGTTATATATGTAGAATAGCGTTATGAACACAATATCCAATGTTTGTTAGTTGAAAGAGAGTTTTTTATTGCGAAAGAATAAGAACTTACTTACCTACCTACTTCATTATTTTATCATAGAAGTCGCTTAGCATTTCATCGTCTTTCTAGGAACTGTCGCTTTGATTTTTAAGATACATAAATGCCTATGTGTATATTTTTATTATACAACGATTGCTTTATATGAGTGTAATGCGTACGCGAATCAGTGTGCATTTGAGCTGTCGATCAAAAAGGCATGAATATAAATGTGAAAAGTTTATCTATGAACTTGGTCCCGCTTGTTTTAAGTAGTTCTCAAACTAGCTACCGAATTTAAATGCGGTTTTCTTTAATCGAAGACTGGATTAACTGAGGTGGCACGTAGATATGTTATAGGTTGTTAATGAAAGTCGGTTCATTTGCATAAAGATCTCTAGTTATTTTTTTACTTTGTTATATTTTGTTACCTGCTTACTTGCTGCTTTTATTTCTTAGCAGTCTCAAAACATAGAAAAAATTTTGATAGACATACAAATGTTACCGTAGAACGAACTACATATACCTAGACAGATATTTTTATTCGTTTTAAGATCCTGAATAATGATATTTAAGTAATTTTCTTTGTAGGGTGTATTTAACTTGTTGCTAAAGGTTTAAAACATAATAAAAAACAAGAGCCAACTTCTAAAAGTACTGGCTAATTTAAATTTAATTGCTGTTGTGACCGCCAAATTTGTTTTTTGTTTATTATCTTTCAAGACCGGAAGTGGCGCCGATTAGTGAAGGCTGTTGTTCAACAGTGGACCTCCAAAGGCTGTGAAAGAAATGAGTGTTTTCAATGTTTTATAGTCTTACGTTTTCGTTGAATCCAATCGTTGTCGTTGAAACAATTTATGAATACAACTTGTGCATTAGCCATGTGTCTCTGCAACGGAATCTGACTCTACGTACGTCTTTCACAAATTTTACAATTTTTTTTAATTTTCCATGTGCAGCCTTTAAAAGATCCTAGCCCGTGTTAAGATGTGAATTTGGTTACGATGTGTCGGTGCTGAATTCAACGAACATTTTCATGGTCAACTGCTTATAACCAAAAATGTCCCCCACCTCCCCCCGATCAAATTGTATATAAGCAAACCCTAGTTTTATACATACATACATATCTTTACGACAGGTCCCTCACGGGGTAGGCAGTGAGCACCGAGTGCCGAATATAGCTATCCTTAAAGACCTGCCGCGTCTCCTCCACATACATAACTCTTTTCATACGAGTACATGCACGCCGGTTTCGGAAACTTCTGACTCCATCAACTAGTATCTGGCCAATTCGATCAGTTTTATTTTTAGTTTTATCTTTCACTAAAGAGTTTATCCTCTCTGCTTCTTATTTTAATGCCCTTGCAGGTCTTTAATTTATTTTGGGAATCGATCTTATTACAATACATACATTACTTACGCTAATAGCAACTTTTTTAATACAATTTACCTGTACAAATTATTTTGCATTTTTTACGAGTATAATTATCTTTTATCAACAGATCAGTAATCATCCTGCTACATATTATTTGCGTTATGAAACTACTAATAAGTTTATTAGCGAAACAGAAACATTACTTAAGCATTTTTATATTAAACATAATATAAAAGTGAACATAACATAAGCGACCCAAGTGAACATAAATTTCATTACAAAAATATTTTAAAAATATAGATAAAGGTCACATTTTAAATTGTATTTTGTTTAATGCCTCGATGGTCGTGTGGTTGCAAGTGCGACTGCAGATCGGGAGGTCCTGGGTTCGATTCCCGGATCGAACACTACAAAAAAAATTTTTGTAATTTAGAAATTTTCTAGTTTCGAAATTTTCTGATTTAGAAAATGACTAGAAAATTTCCCGTAAAATTCTAGAAAAATTTAAAAATTAAATTTAATTCTAGTAGTGGTTCGGAGTTTGGATATGTGCCCAATAGATGGCGATAGGCTCACCACCTATTCCATAGTGGGACGTAAAAAGGTATGCGGTGAAACATGGGAGTGTTCTGCATTCCTCTGCCTACCTGTTCGGGGATTACAGGCGTGAAGATAAAAAAAAATATTATATTTTGAAAATTCAATAGATCTCTGTAGTTGTTCATTATTTATAATTCCAGGTGCTGAAACGCACAAAAGGTGAAGTGAACGAATGAAAGAGAACGAAGTGAATTCATGCAGATGAAGTAAATCACATTTTGATACTTAAACGACTTTTCAACAATTAGTAATTGACATGACAGTCAAAATTGAAACTGAACGATTGGCGTACATATGTAGGTGCGTGTGAACCAACGGCCAAGAATACTATGATTTCCGGGATGTTATTATTGTCGATGGCAACGTAATTATTTTGGTAAGGATGACAATTTTGAAAGCCTAGGATAGCGCGCGATATCACTCTTTGGGGACGCCTATGTCCAGCAGTGGACTGAGATAGGCTGATGATGATGATCATGATGAACCTCTCACCATATGCACGAATACTCACAAGGTGCGATATCGTATGTTAAAAAATATGGCCGACCAAACCTTTTTGTCAGATTCACGTGTAATCCATAATGTACAGAAATCAAGAAGAAATTACTACACAGTCAAACAACATTTGATTGGTATAATATCACAGCCAGTTTTTAAAATAAAAATTGAAATTTCTACTAAATTTCATTATAAAGCATTGTGTGTATGGCCAAGTACGTTGTTTGATGTATTCTATTGAGTGGCAAAAACGTGGTCTGCCTCATGCGCATTGAAATTGAATTTTTTAATTTCAGGTGAGATTGCCAATGATTTTATTGAATAAATCGCAAGACCAGTCTTTGAAAGTTTGCGGAATTAACTTTATAATTGCGGAATTAAATTATATGTCGCGTGTTTGCGAGTCGGCTCTCGCGAACAGGAGTGCGCACGCTTCGCCGCTGCTGGCGCCCGTTATCACTACGACCTTCTGTTTGATCTCCATTCCGACCGACTGCGCACTGCGCACTGAGCGATCAGACGAGACAGGGTTTGTATACTACGGTAGTCATGAGAAAAATGAGTATTATTAACAAAACAAATTTATAATGGTTAAGTAAATTTTGAAATAATTGCTAAATTAAAAAAATTGCTTCATCTATATTTATTTAATTATTTTCAAATTTTTTTGTTCGCGTTAATCCGTAATCTATTTTTAGATAGCCTTATATTTATATTGGTAGTTGTAAATAATTTTCATTGTATTTGCAAGGCGAGAGAAAATCTGATGTGACCAAACTATTTATATGCGTGTGGTTTCGTAACTATTAGTTATTCCTAAGTACGAGAAATTACGAACTTATTGGTTCTAAGTGCAAATAAATTACAATAAGTCATACATTTTTTGAAAATTGAAGGACCGCCATTTATTCCCGTTGAGTTAGATACTTTTAATAACAGCACTCGAATTATAGTTTATAAATAGTAAAATAAAATATTTATAAATAGTGTAATGAAGTCAAAAAACTGAATAGTCTTGAGGAATATTGTTCCTTTTTTTGTGAAATCGCTATTCTTAGTGATGACACTTTTGTGGACACAGCATTTTTCGCATAAATAACTTTTTAAACTGTTCCAAACTCTTCTGTGACCGTGTGCATCATTTAAACATATCCTACGCTCATCGATAAACAATATCGATGCACATTGCTATTCAGTCCAATTAGGATGTTCATGCATAAATCTTAAACAAATTTGCCTGTGCGCTGCAGATAGCTTTGGACCATTTGCTGGAGTAAAAGGGGTGATTGCTATGTAGCTACTTAAATTTCGTGCCTTAAATTGTTTCAAAATTAATCAATTAATGTAAGTATTTAAGTGACTTTATACTACGAATAAGTAAAGACATACATAAATATTTTAGTGCATATTAGATCAGTGATAGCTTAGTGGTTTGAAATTCGACTTCTCACTTCGGGAGCCCGGCTTCAAAAGTCCTGTTCAAAAGTTGTCCACATACCCCTTAGTGAAAAGGCTAAATAGGCATAGGCATAGGACAAAAATAAAAAACATGTTTGAAGAAGTTTTATTTAAATAATAACTTTTGTTTAAAATTAAAGAGAAAAAATATATGCTTTGAATGAACGTGTTTTATCAGTAGATAAGTATATTTTGGTTCGATGTTTTTGATAATAATATGTAATCTCAAAGCGTAGTTGCGCTTGATAAATTAGCCGTGTTTTTTACGAACTTTGCAAGAGACGCAAAAAATTGATTCTCTAAAAAAATACTCAGAGCATTTAAATAACATTTTTACTTCAATAAAACAAGGACAACGTTACATACATATATTTAATTTACGTAGTTTTAAGTTACTTTTGGATAGAATACGTTATTAATAATGACCAAATTGAACTTAATAGATATTTTCTTATATAAAATCTCGCTAGTGTGGTGAAACACAATGTCGGACGCACAATTGTTGCTTCCGCTTTCGTAAACTTATTTTAGCTATGTGAATAACATTTCATTTATCCCATTGCTATTTTTACAGTACATGTCCTGAAATAACTATTAAAACTGCGTAAAAAATCGATAATAACTAAAAAACATAGTGAATTTTGCACGCGCAACGACTAAATCTACCCGAGTAGTAATGTCTAGCGTAGAGTGATGTGCAACCAGCACAAAAAACGTATAAAGTAAACCTCACAGGTAGTAACTCACACCAGTAATCCTCAAAGGTAGGCAGAGGAATGTAGAACACTCCAACGTCTCACTAGTTACGGTTACGTCCCATTATGGAATGGCTGGTGAGCCTATTGCTATACACCGGGCACATATCCACACTTCGAGCCATGAAAAGAAATTCGAAACTAGAAAAATCCAATAGTTTGACCTGGAATTTGAATCCAAGACCTCCCCGAGAAAATAGGTAGTCGCGCTTGCAACCAACGACACTAACTAGGCAGTATGGCTGTATGTTTTTGATTCCTTATCCGCCGCCAATTCGCCAAGGTGCAGACCACCATCTATGTAGTGAAAACTTCCTGTTATCATTTTCGCTCTGTCACTGGCTATGAAGGTCACCAGCTCAGCCACATCTTTACCCTCCGAAATCTTCCTCAATGGCACCATAGTTTTCATACCTTCAAACGTTCCCTTGTATTGTTCTTCCGTCATTCCACTTCTTATAAAAATATTACTATATACTGGACCTGGGTTGACCGAGTTGACCCTTACACCCTTCGGGCCCAACTCCATCGCAGTGCATCTAGTGAATGCATCAAGAGCAGCCTTGCTCATACAGTAGGGGGTCATTGTCGGTACCGCTAGAGTGGATGCTAAGCTGGACATTATCACGATGTTCCCTTTGGTTTCGACTAAATGTGGAATACATTTTTGTGTCAGCAAGTACGTACCGCGGACATTCGTAGCCACCAATTTGTCAAAGTTAGAGATGTCGCCCATTACTCCACCCATCAGCAGTATACCCGCGTTGTTCACCAGGACGTCGATTCTGTTATAGTGTGCGACGGTGTCGTTGACGATTGTTTCCACGTCTTCATCTATGGTCATGTCAGCTTGTATCACTAATGGTCTCCTGCCGCTGGTCTCCGCACATTGGTCAGCCACCCGATTGAGATTGGTTATGTTCCGGCCTACAATGGACAAGAGAGCGCCGGCTCTCGCGAACTGCAGCGCGCACGCCTCGCCGATGCCGCTGCTGGCGCCCGTTATCACTACCACCTTCTGTTCGAACTCCATTCTGGACGACTGCGCACTGCGCACTGCGCACTGAGCGATCAGGCGAGACACTGTTTATATACCCTAGTAGTACATTTGTTATGCACACTTATGTAACTTGAAATGCAAAAACAGAGGCATTTTCATTATTGTAATTGGTTCTTGTACATTGAGGTACAAATTGTGCACCATCGAGATACGAAATTGTTTAATGTCGTTAAGTAATTTATTCAGGTTTTATTTAAGTTTGTAACGCAATATTTCATTCGTCATCAACGACCATATTTTATTTGTCATTAATTACGAGCATTGTTATATTACGAGTAAATTAATGAGTTAAATATTTGATCAAAGGATACAACACTAACTTTTCATATAGGTTAGTATCAACATCACAATCATTGGATTATGAATAATTTTAAGGTGTATTACTTAACTTTGCGATTATGTGGCAGCTCCTATAATGAATTTTATAACGTGTTACATATGGAGTATGACTGCTCCGTTTTTCAAGTGGCTGTAAGCGCGATTACTGATCAAGAGGTTGCTGGAATCGATCTCCGGGTCTGGCTATGTGTTATTGGGTTTTACTTATTACGTATACCATAGCGGGACGTAAACGTAGCTGGAGAAACGTGGGAGTGTCCTAATGTCTGCCTTAAATGTTTCGTAAAGATAAAATACTTTTGCAAAAAAACAACATTTGAATGAATTTAAGTTTCTTTCTTATATAGATCGCGTCGATTGTGAGACAAAATATTATTATTTTAATACAAACGACTCAAGTAAAACTACTTCTTCAAACATTATATAATCAAATATTATTGATTATATAATGTTTGAATATTAATATTATATAATGTTTGAATATTAATATGAATATTAATATTATAAAAAATATTATAAAAAATATTATAAAAAACAAAATACTTTTTACTGTTTTTACTGTACCAACGCTCTGCCGGAAAATTCATGCTTCATAACAATGTTTTCAATTACTTAGAATTAAATGAACACTGTATATTAAACAAGAAAACATCACTGATTATACCTATACAAAATTGCGTACGCTCGTGCCTCTTCTGGTAGTTCGTTTCGTGAGTTATTTGACCTTATGTCATCTTTAAACATTCGACATTTTATTATATTCTTCACAAAGTAGACAATTTGTAGTTTTTTTTATTTCATACTGTAATTGACTTTCGGTGACAAAAACTTGACTGGATCTGACCTGAAGATAAGCGTGATAAACGTGTAGAGTAAATTTGAGGCTTATTAGATAGTACCAAGGTATATGAAAACATATTTAAAGTTAAAACGTGTTTAATTGAGTGAAGCTGACAAAAGCGGTGAGGCCCTCTTGTGGGATTTAGTTTTGCACGACGCACAATATCTGACTAAAGACTTATCCAAGGGGTTGAATACTTATTAGAGTATCGCGTATTGATAAATAATAGTGCTTGTAACGGTAATTTTAATGATATAAAACGATATGGTAAAATGTTAAATGTAAATTTTCGTTAACATTATTTATTTAAAAAATTTAGATATTTTACATATTAATACAAAGCATGCATATATTTTTTGTTTTTTAATTCTGTTATTATGAAAGTTATCTTCTTTAATTCTATTCTATTTTTCTCCTAATTCTAATATTATTCTTCCTTAATTCTGTTATTATTTAATTCCGTAAGATTGGGTCGCCGAGGTGCAGACCGCCATCTATCTAGTGGAAACTTCCTGTTATCATTTTGGCCCTGTCACTCGCCACAAACGTCACCAGCTCAGCCACGTCTTTACCTTCTGAAATTTCTCTACCGGTATCACCGATTTCAAATATTCGTACGTTCGCTTGTATTGTCCTTCCGTCATAACACTTCATCATCATCATCATGTGAGATTCCTTGGCTACATACATACGTTTTTTTTTAATTTATTTATTTTTTATTTCACAACACCATCAATTTATAGTTCATTGCTAGAGCCCCCTTTTAGACATACGCCTGTAGTAGGAAGCTCCGCTCTTCCACTAATTACAATAAGCTTACGATAAATAAATAAAGTGCAAACATAATATATTCTTACTTAAAAGTTGTACGTACTCAACTTACATTGTGCTGTATTTGCGTATGTGAATGTCTGTATATGGGTGGGTGTGTGCGTCTGTGTGTGCGTGTGTGTGTGTTTGTGTGTGTGTGTGTGTGTGTGTGTGTGTGTGTGTGTGTGTGTGCGTGCGCGCGTGTGCGTGTGCGTTTGCGTGTGCGTGTGCGCGTGCGCGTGTGCGTCTGTGTGCGTGCGTGCGTGTGCGTGTGTGTGTGTGCGTGTGCATGTGCATGTGCATGTGCATGTGTGTGCGTGTGTGTGTGTGTGTGCGTGTG
>DWEJ01002505.1:0-11397 GCA_018245835.1 Mysoria sejanus stolli | reverse complement strand
TATATATATTTACCCATATACTATTATATGTATTTCATATTACTATATGTACTAGCAACATATCTATTTTTGACATTATATGTTTAGCTACCTGCCCCAACTTCTCATCATCACCTGGGTGAACTGGTAGAAAATGCTAATTGGCATTAAGTCCGTCCTTTCCTAACATCAATAATATGTAGATAAATAAATATAGATGTATATAAGTAGTATATAAGTAGATTGTATATGTATTACAAACTTATTAGTACAGAAGGTCGACCGCCGCCGCGCAGTCGGCCCTCAAGTGGTCTAGACTGAGCCAGCGACCTCGATCGTTTGTTTACCCAGTATCTTGTGTTTATCAACACTCATTTTGTTTATGTGTTTGTTATTCTAATGAATATTGCTCTTCACTGATGTACATATTTGAAGACCTCTAATGTCGTCATTGTAACAGATCTTCATTTAGATTTTATTTATTATGGTTTCAACTGCTCTATATACCGTTTGTTGTAACATTTCTTATTGTTGGGTTTTCATCTTTTTATCATAGATGGTGTGAAGTTTTTGAAATATATCAACGGTCGCTCTTGGTTTTCTTTTGGATATAATCTCATATCGCTATAAATAAGCTGCTAATTAGTGTCCGTGGCTGGCTATCATCAGTTGTCAAGTTGGCTCGCGTTGGCCGCTCGTCGTGCTGGACTCGAACGGGTCGGGCAGTTTTTCTATTATTTGTAGGCATTTTGGGTCCTGATAAAGAGGCGCAGATATATCAACACTTTAAAATAGACATCAGTTGGACGTGTGACGTGAAAAAACATCGAGGCCGGCGGTCGCCGCGTGTGGGAACCTGCCGCCGCCGCATCGCCACGGGAACGCTAAAAAACCACTCCGAACGCTTTTGTTTATACGTCACGACACGAACACGACACGATCACGGCACTACGACGATATGTCAGACTTAAGTTTTTCTGCATATATTTATTACAGTGCATTTACAGCTTCTGGCTCACTTCCTTTACTACGCTGGACAAGGTCCCAGGTTACTAACTGGTAGAACAGATAACTGGTGAATCTTTGGAGTGAACTACACTGTTATGCTCACCCCTTCGGTAAAACACAGGCGTGATGTTATGTAATGTCACATGTACAACAGCAATGTTTGATACATTATGGAATGCTGCCTGATTTTAATCCATGCCAAATTTGATGATAAAATATTTAATTGTTTCAGTTGGATAATATTATCATTACAATTTCATTTTATTTCCGTATCTCTAAACTTTGTAGGGCTATTTAAGATGGAAATTATGTTTATTTGCTTACAAATATTCTTTCGGAAGTTCAGCTGAAAACCAAAGCCTACAACAGCCTTGCTCTTTAGCAAAAATGATGTCCAAATCCTTCGAGTTCTGTGTTTCAGCGTACATTATATACGTCCGGTACATTTTTGTACTGGTTGTTGATGGAATAGTCTATTAAAAGCTTACATTTAAAACTTTGGCACGTTTACTAGTGGTCACGGCGGTACTAGTAGTCACTGTGACTTAGTTACAAAATGTGAAATGTTGTAGTTATTTAAAAATATTCAATCTATTCAGGACACGGTAGACTCTATTATAACAAGTTTTCGTTCGGCAAATTGTAGAGTTTAGCGGCGGATTCCATTTTAGCGCGCTGCCGTGGCGCTGCCGTGAAATGTGGTAATCCATAACATTGCTTTTACAGTCGCCAATACAAATTAATTTGGTGACCATAGGAAATGGGAGACACAATAAATGGATACTGGGTATACAAACAGCTTACCGTGAGCTGGCCTTGACGATACGATTTTTTACATTTCTAATTTTTATTTTCTGTTGATTATTTGATGTGAAACAGACGCTGACGAGTATCTACGATATAATTTTTTAATTAATTATAACTTTTATTTTTTATTGCAACATAAAATATCTATATTTCTTTATTTTCATTGAACGTTTAGAGTACCGTTACTTAAAAATCTTTCTTTAGTTTTTTAAATATAGATATTAAGACTGAGATATAAATAAAATATTTAAAGCGATTATGGCAATTAAAAAGCATAGTGTCAACAAAACCTGTAAATGCCAGAGAAATATCATTAAATGAGAGATGACCGTAGTCGCCGGTCGCGTCGTGACATTCCAGCGTCGCGCCTACGTTCTACGCTCCCAAATGGATCGGTTCCTATCGATCTGAGACAACTTTATACGCGGCCTTAAATATTTTTTATCTACATTTTTTATTCAAACAATGCGCCGGTAAACGATAATTAAAAGTGGAGCCCCCATCGCCCGTCGCCGTCACTCCGCACCTATTTTTTGTGGCGCTGGAAACTAATCCAATTGGACTTTAGGACGTTTACTAATTGATTGGTCTGCTGTTGATATTATTTTACAGAGAAATTTCACTGAAGATAGAAGTGAGGTAAGAAAACGGGAGAATTTAAGTTGATGCAATGGCGGAGTTTCGCGAGACAATATGACTCTTCGTGCAATCAATGCACTCTGTTGTGAAACATCAAACGAGATTAGTTCGAACTGACAGATATTGTTGACGACCTAGTCCTTCTCGTGCGGGAGCAGACTCCTTTCCAACAGTGACATAATAAAAGCCTCGATGACGGCCACGAATGTGGTCAATGTCACTAAGCGACACTGCCACAACGTCATTTAGCAATGCAATGTTTTAGAACTTTTTAGTGTTTGAATTGGAAATTCCGTGTGAGGAGCATCGATTTATTTATGTGTTGTTCAAGACGAAATGTAATCAAAAATCGAAGTATCACAAAATTCTTATTAATTAATCTTTTTTATTCTCAAAAACCTCAAATTATTATAATAATAGCAAAGTACAATTCGGACCACGACAATATCGACAATAACGACCACAAATAATGTGACATATTTAAATATATGTATATAAATGAAAGGGTTGGTTTAATATAAAATAATGAACGTAATTCCACTGAGAAGGTTGTCGGCGTCTCAATTAACATTCTCTGAATTTTTTGCGAAGTATCCATTTAAGGGCAAGTGTGATACAAAAATTAATTAGCTATTAATTTATTTTTATAATAGGTAATGCAATAAAAGTAGAACTGCATCACATTTAGTCTAAGTGATGAAGAAATGAACTGTGAAGTTAAGAACTATACGTTAATGTTTTGCTGACATGTTAACCATAACAGCGATTGCACAATGAAATACCGCAAATACTTGTTCCCAATTCTGACGTTACTAACAGTTAATTACTAAAAAACAGAAAGCTGTATTTAAATACATAATTAAACTGACTAAAACTGAAACAGAAACACAAAGCTTCGTCTTAAGGAATCAGAGTGCAGTCCTAATGCCCTACAGTGGGCGTGGTCGCACAACAACCATTAAATAAAACATCGAAACACCGCCAGCTTTAATTCGGGGCCTGCACCGCACTTCGTGCTCCACCGCGTTTTATTTGGAAGGATTTATCCCTCCGAGAGGATACCTGGCATTCCGCGTTTGGAGCTTTTTCGACTTGAGAGCATCTCGATAGCCGTGTTAGAGATAATATTGGATCGAATCGGGAGTCGATTATTTAGCTTTATCTTTGCGCTTATCTGCATTATCTTTTCGAGTGTTAAAGTAGCGCCTTTTGTAATTGATACTTGTTTGTCTTTTACATCTAAGCCAGTCGCAACATGTTTCTTTACTTATCTCGAATTTTTGGAACGATTGGTTTTCTTCAAATGTGCACTTTTTTTAGTCTTGCTCTATACGTAGTTGATCAATCTGGATGCCATGAACAAATGTGCACATTTTACTTAAGCATAATAAATGTTCATAAAATTGCCTGATGGGGGCTCAGATGTGGGCCGGATAACTGTTTATATTTTTATTCAAATAATTTTGTCAGATGGTGTGCGGAAGACGGCAGCAATAGTTGGAATAGTGAGCATCGAAACTTCATGGATGGATGAATAGACATTGTGTCTAGATGACACTGTTACTAACTTATAAAGTATTAAGTTTCGATCATGCCAAGGTGGAAGACATAAAAAATATAATACTCTTATTTAAAATATGTATGCATACAATACTCATTACTCGTCTAATTGAAGTACATTTAAATATGGTAAGTATGGGTGTGGATATAGAGAATTTAGCGACGATAAATACGTCGTCATTGTTTGAGGCATGCCGTCGATACCGTGGGAGACTTGAAAACAGTCCGTTAAATGTTATCGACGTCTGATAGTTTTGTTTGTCCGCCTCGATAGGTTTTTCCTTCAGTTGTCTTATCTTTTTGTGCATTTTTCAATCGAGATTCTTTCCTCGAATTTTTTTGCGTTAACTAATTTGGTTCTTGTTTCCGAAGTGTTTGTCAAATTGTTATACCCGTCACTCGATGTCGATACTTTCCATGAAAAACCCGATCGAGTAATAACAATAAATGATGTAACAATATAATAATTTTAAAAATGTTGAACTATTTAACATTAGAGTTTAAAAAATTAAAGCTTAGAGCTTAAAATATTGCAATATAGAAATATTGAGCATTTCTAATGGTACGGGAACAAACGCGAAACCGTATGAAACACATTTTATATTCGATATGTTTGGATTCCAGACAAGATTTGGTTTGGAAAAAATTCAAACCGCGGAGGCTTGAGGCTTTCATTCATAATGGCCAACAATGGGTAACCATAGCAACTGTGAGTTCGACTGAGCCGCCGACGTAATCTTCGAAACTTCGCATTCCTCACATAAGACACGCTGGTGTGAAAAAACTTTGTAAATAGTGCCCGCCAGCCCTGGGTGGGTTCCGTCCATAGTGATTTTATTGGACAGAGAAACACCCCGAATAGAATTGTATCACACAGTCACATTCCCAAGTAGCCAGAAGTTTTTCTGCATTTAGACCTTAATCATATAAAAAAAGGAATAAAACTCCATCTAGTTCTAGTTGATATTACTATTTGACTATTCCACGTCACAGCACATGTCTAAGGTATTTTACCATGCTAATGCAGTGTGAACTGAATAAATGCCGGTAACTAGTATTTTTGGAATTTGTTAAGGTATTCTGGATGTCTTCGTTTAGATTTAACGACACCACTCAAGGAAAACAGAAGGGCAATTTGATGTGTTGTAAAACACGGAAACGCTCAACGAGCACCCTTTCAAGTGCGGATCGCGAGCAACCTCGCTAAGTTTACAGATCGTTGGAAAAACGTAACTGCATCAGAACCACGACCGTCGGCAATTCTGTTAATCTTTAAGGTTAGAATTTGTAATTGACCGGTCATGTTCTCAAACAAAATTTTTCGAATTATGGTGCATAATTCTTCGAAGAAATCAAAGCAACTTGAATGAGCGTATTGGTAGTTAGAGGGGTAAAAGAGCTAAAATAGTAATTCAGTCTACTATAACACGTAGTAAGCGCAATATACTTCTAGGTTATACACTTTTTGATAACAAGAGATGGTAGTCAAATATACTTGACGCAACTGAAGCACAAGCAATAGAACCTCAGCATTCGAAGACGGTACCCCAGTGTTGGCCACGATACAATAATGCTTACCTATGAATAATAAGATCAAACAGAAAAAAAAATCTCCACGACTCCGGAGCACAATCGTGTAAGCATGCAGACAAACCATTATGTTAATACAATGCAATAGTTTCGTCCCGTTCAAACGTCGCGCCTTCACAAAGACATTTTTTATCCTCATCTCATTCACCTGAATTACCTTTTAATTTATAATGTCGAGGGACTAGTTTGAAGGGCTCTGAGACGCGCCTTTGGTTTCATTCTTGATAATGGTCAGCCGAATTCATAACATATTTGCTTATAAGATAACAAGCTTTATACTTATTGATACAAAATTTATGGAATGACACTTTTTTTTATCTTCACGCCTGTAATCTCCGAAGAGGTAGGCAGAGGAATGCAGAACACTCCCACGTCTCACCGCACACCTTTTTACGTCCCACTATGGAATAGGTGGTGAGCCTATCGCCATCTATCGGGCACATATGACACATATGGCATAGACTCCGAACCACTACTACAATTTAATTTAAATTTAGATTTTCTAGAAATTGTTCTAGAAAATTTTCTAGTAATTTACTAAATCAGAAAATTTCTAAATTAGAAAAATTCTTTTGTAGTGTTCGACCCGGGAATCGAATCCAGGACCTCTCGATCTGCAGTCGCACTTGCAACCACACGACCAACGAGGCAGTCGTTGGAATGACACTTATTATGATTAATTGTTTATGGCTTCGGAAAAAAAATATTCTGCTTCTAAATCTTGATCCATAATAACTGTGGGGATAATAGTTTAAATTTATGATTACCTAAATTAGGAATAAAACGTGGTAACATGTTATCAATAATTCTGCTCTTTTATCTTTAACATACTTGAATTATTTTCACGAGAAACTAAATTCAATTCCGATTCCAATGGAGTATGAATAATGAATACATGTTTGTCCAATATTATAAGTATGAGGCTTTTTAAGTCAATACGTTCTTGATTGGTACTAATTGGCAAACGAGAGATTTCCCCACGGCGACAGTTCTGCGAACTTAGTTTGACTTGGTAAAGTTGGTTACTATAATGATTATAATTGGATAATTTCGACATCAAATAATACGCTACTGTATATAACTATTTTGTACACCACAATATAAACTGTAAAAGTGTACAGAAAAATAATATGAGAGCGAATAACAAACAGCGAGGGGTTCCTCAAGGTATGTTATTGGGCCATTTGCTTTATAAGCTGACCCTTTGAAGGGCAAACTTTATTCTCCCATTCGGAGTTGTTTACAAGAGTTCTTATGCTCCGAGTAGGGTAATTGAATCACTATTCAAATAATATCGAGGGGAATCGGATAGAAACGTATACCCGTCTTTGTGCCTGTTTAGATATAGGTAAGTATAATTACATTGAGTGAGTCTAGTAGGTACATTAAAAACCGCAAGAATTTCTGATTTAAATGCTTAATTTATAATTTCCAAAATCATATCGTGCACCACGCATGCTGGTTGCTTAATGTAAAAGTTTACTTTTACGGTGCAATTTAATAAAATGTTAAGACTTAACCATAGACTTTAAAATAAGGTTCTTAATCTTATAACTGTTTTAAGGATTAGTTTAATTTATGAGTTTAACTCTAGTAAATCTAGATTAAAATAGTGATTTTAAAATATATTTTGTAAACATTGGCCGCATTAATAACGTCATACTTTCACTAAGTACTTTCAGTCACAAGTATCTAGATTTAATTAATATTATGTACTAAGTCTTTATACTTGATAGGATATGTAGCATAGCATAGCCTGTGACATGCCCACGCGCCCTGCACTTAATAGTTAACCAATACCACGAGTTTTCTATAAGACAATACACCTAAGCAGTTGTGGAGTAGCTATTATTTTCAATTCATTTTGTTAACTGTCCCAAAATTAGGACCGAGATATGGCTTCTCACTCCATAGGTTCGGAGAACGGGTCTTGACATGGATGTCTGACTATATAAAGCGTTTTTATATGAAATATCACTTGGTGTAGTTATTGACTAGCAAGGTTCTTCATAGTATTGTTTGCGAGGTACGAGGGCTGCTCACTCCCATCATGTTGGCGTTGCAGTCTGCAGCCTCACCTTGCTCGTCGTCACAGGAGCCTCTTGAACAATCATTGAACATTGAGCAATCATTGAACATGATAATTCTAATTATGCAAGAATATTATTACGTTAAGAATACCCTAGTAAAAATATATTAATGTCATAATCATGCAATAATAGAAAATGATAGATGACCTGTATGTGATAATGATATGACAGACCTGTTTAAGAGCAATACATATAATAAAATTCGATAATATACAACAGACGTGTAAGGGTGTCGGGGTAGTTTTTTTCCTATGAATATTCTATGGGATGATTATCATAATCGTATGACAACCTGCGAACGAGCCGCGGGCGCGGCGTCGTGCTGAAGAAACTAATAAAAATGCAAACATTCGTTTGGAAATAAATAAAAAACGCTACAAAAAGCGCTCTGCTGTGACAACGTATTATCTAAACAGCTTGTGTAATATCAATGAGTTGGTAATTTTACATTCGCTGTTTATTTTTCGGTAATTTCGTTTAGAGGTAGCGGTTTGTAGTGTTTGTAAATAGATTATTTTTTAATGGAAAAATTGAGAACAAATCATTTATTTGAGAATATGCTGAATTTATATTTAGCGAGAATCAGCGATTTGGAAAATCATGGTATAACACAGCACATTGGCCTTCCCAATAATCGCTAGTTTTTCAATTACTTTGTTTCATATGAAAATGTTATGTGATAATTTTGTACTAAGTACACATCACTTGTGTGTGATCTAGACCCACAGTTCTAACTTTGTATCAGCGTATGGTGTGCTGACAGCGTATGGTGTGCTGACAGCGTATGGTGTGCTGACGAGCCAACAATGTCATACAATGTCAAGTCTACATATGTATACATTCCAATCAGTCCGCTCGGAGGCCCCGGCTCCACCACATTACACTCGAATCGCCGCATTAGGACCTAAATGTCTTTATTTGCATTTTGTTCCTCTCTAAAAATCCAAATTTATGGCCTACCAGAAATTTTTGTCAAATCCACCTAAGCAAACGTTGTAACGCAATTTATTGTATATTGTAAAATGGACCGTGAGATACATGGCTACAAACCTTTTTGATATCGCATTGAAATAATAAAATGTTGTTTTATTTGTTCTGCTAAAACCTCAATACATTAAATAAAATGACAGATCATATAAGTCAAACTGAAATTGTATTACCGTAAAATAAATTTTTGTGCTGAAATTATGAATGAGCATAGTGATCATAGAGCTGGTACAGATATTGAATTGCTAAGGACTTCAACTAAATCTTTATTCATCAACAATAACAAAAATGAACTTAATTTAAATATGCTTCGTTCAGGTGATATTAATCGAGATCAGCAAAAGAAGGAAGTGTTGAATAATTATTATGTAAATAATAACATTAGCGATGCACATAGAGACACAATTAATGCAGTTACTACTCAATATCAAAATGATAAAGTATTTAATGAAGAACTAAATTCTTCCTCTCAGAGCATTTGTTCCAGGTATTTAAAAAAGGAAACAAATGGATGTCGCATTTCATATGACAGTAGAGAAATCCCAAGAAGAGCATACAAAGGGAATACCGAATGCACTCCATTTTCTAAAGAATGTATTAATCCTCAAGAACAATTTCACTACATTGGTCGTGAACGCTTTTGTTCCGACAAAACTACATACTGTCGCCCAGTTGTCAATCTTTACAATCAACAATTCTTATATAGAACTATTGAGAAAAATGCTAGATTGCGTAGACTTTTAAAAGAAATAATAATCACTCGACATCGTGAAAAGGAGGCTGAAAATTGGAATAACTATATAAATGAACTAAAAGAAAAACACGGTAACTATGTTAAAATGAGAAGTCATACATCGTTACATCACATCCCCGAGGAATTAGTTACACCCGAATCTATTGAAGATTACTATAATACAACATTTATGTGTAAGAAGTCTAAGCCTTGTCAACATTTTCTTCAAGACTTCTACGAGGCATATGGTGCGAGACACTCACATGACCAACAATGCAACAGTTCTCAGTGCAATCGACTACTGAGGTGTAGTCCATTTAATAGGAATCCATTGTGTTATCCTACATCTTCCCAAGGACGGTTTATTTTACTCGAAAGGGAAAGACAGAAGAGAATCGCAAATCGAATGTACAAACCAGTACATGAAAGCAATAATGAAGATAAGGGTAACAAAGTTCATAAAAAAGAAAATAAGAGTGTAGATATACCAAATCAAAAATGCTTAGATACCAAAAATGGTGTTGATATTAGTACTCGTGCTACAAATACGTCAATAAAAACATCCTGTACGCAAACTGACTGTCATATGTATCATGAAATACAGAAAAAAGAAATAATAAAAGTACTTAATTTGAAAAATAATGAACCTTTGAATAAATTATGTACGGAGCCAGAGATATTGCAGGAAAATATGAAAAGTAATGGTGACATTAAAAAAGATAATTCATTAGCGAGTATCGCAGAGAAACTTGACAGTTTAATCAGTTCTATAAATAGTTTTATAGTTGAATTAAAAACAAAGCGATGTTTCCAAAGTAGTTATTGCTTAAATCGACCAACAAAGTTGAAGAGGGAAAAAGTAAGTATCATACGAAGCGACAGTTTTGGTATAACGAAACAAGAGAAAGCTGTTTGCGGATATGTCGACAGTTCTACGAGCACAAAAAACTCTTCAGAAATAAACTTTAACCAATTCATAAACATGGAATACAACTTAAATAAAATTGACCCCATACTTTTCAAAGAAATTGAAACAGACGAATTTGTTCACTTGAAAGACTCTTCCGTTGGAGAAACACGCCTGCCTTGCTCCGTTAAAATATCTGTTACTATTCCAACTAAGGAAATATCTACGGAGGTAACAAGTTCTCTATCACAAGCAGAATATAGTGCTGGAGATAAAAAGGTTTTTCTTCAGGAAATAAAGCCATACAATAGTCCGGACAAACGAATAGCGATAGCAGTTAATACCGATCCTATTAGTCTTCTTGCTTTACTGCGAACATCGACAGAAGAGACAATAAAAAGACTATTGTCCTTTGTACCGAATATAGACTATTACTATTATTTGTCAAGACTGCAGAGTCCACAGCCCAGGGCAATTGAGTCCCATTATATTTGTAACATCTGTGGAGCTGCATTTGTTAAACCTTCTCAACTCAGTGATCACATCCAAGGACACGAATTAGGGAAGACGAGGTAACGATTTGGTTTAAGTTTCAGGATTTCTTCAGATAGTAACAAATCATGGTATTTTAATTCATTCAAATCCAAATAGTCCTTTTTAAATTAGGAATTTAGAACTTGTAATTACAGTTATAATCTAAATACATATATACAGAATATATAAAGAATCATTTACTGTTACTTATGCTGTTCAGATTCGAACAAGAAATAGAAATGTTCTGGTTTCAATTTAATTGAAAAGCTTTTTGTAAGGTGGCTGTTTATACTGCAAACTGTACGTCAAAGATAGTTGTGTTTGTGGTTACAGGGACTGCTGCGTCTGCCGCCATGTACTGGACATGCCTCGTCGCCGTCCAGGTCTGTTCAAGTGTGAGTACTGTGGCCAGCGGTTCACCAGGGCCTATTGTTGCGAGCTACACCAGCAGTCTTGTGCGAAGCGTCTCGGGAGGATACACGACGTTGCGTCCAGTTTGATGTTATTGAGATAATCTAACAATGTGGTCTTTTACTAGTATACATATTTATTAAGGACTACTT
>DWEJ01002504.1:0-11398 GCA_018245835.1 Mysoria sejanus stolli | reverse complement strand
TTCATACTCTTTCGTTCGCCCACCGTTCGTAAAAAGGGAGCAAAAGGTCGACGCTTCACGTATTAATATATAGATATCCGTATATGCGAATCCATATGCTAACTTTTCATCAATTCGAATAGCGATGTCTCGCTGTTCAGAAGTAATAGACAAAATGCTATTGGAAGTTAAATATAGTTGATGGTAAGTTCTCTGAAACGTTTAAAGGTGTTTAAACCGTACTTGGATTGTGTGGCGAATTATGTCCTTAATCCTTCGAATTCTATAAGAAGACCCATGTCCAACACTGGGATGATAAAGGGGTTGATGATGTCGATGATGATAATTAGATATTTTAATACCAGTCGTCAATATAATTTAATAAAGAAGCTATAAGCTACAAACTTAAAAACACAATTGCTTCCTTAAAGGCAAATATTAATATTCTTTATGTGTCAATATTATAATTTGAAACAAATATACCAACGTAAATTCGTAACTTCACGCCCGTAATCACCAAAGAAGTAGGCAGTGGAATGCAGAACACACCCACGTTTCACTAGTTACAATCAAATATACTCCTCGTAAAACCAACACGCTTGCATCGCAAAAATGATTGAATATTATCGTAATTTATGTTCCGTATCTTGTTGTTCTATAATTATACTTCCACATGAACAGTTACAAAGTTATGACTATAATAGTCAATATATAGTTGCCTCGTTGGTCGTAACTATTTAAACGTAACTATTTAAACGTGGGAGTGTACTCCCTTCTGCCCAGTTCTACGGAGTTTACAGGCGTGATGTTACGTTTTAACGTTATGCTACGGTTTATATAGCTGTAGCAGTTATAGTTAACCAGTTGTAGCAGTAATAATTGAATATTTTTTTGCAAAAAACAAATACTAATTTCTTGTGAAAACATAAATTTGTATCCGATTTAACCGAACTTAAAATAATTGAATATAACTATTTATACTTATTCTTGTCAGGGTGCAGATGTCGTAGAAGGCGACTAAATCCGACAGTGGGTGATCACGGTGTGGTGGGGTCTGCCTAGACATAACTGAAAGCCCTGGTCGACTATAGATAGCAACATAGTTAGGGCGAGAAGCTGTGCTCAGCAATCCCCAACCCGCCCAGCGTGGGGTTTATGGGCATAATCCTTTTGTGAAGGATTAAGTCCAGCAGTGAACTGCAATAGGCTAATAATGATAATGATCTCGTTCTTTCAGGTGACTGTATAATACATCAATTTGAAATAATTGAATATACGTATTTCTCTCTCTCTTCCAGGGTGCCTCTTTAGTGCGTCGCTCTGTGTAGATGGTGCGGAGTGGTGCTACGATGGTGAGCTATGGAAACATTAGCCAAGTTCTAGAAAATTAAAACTTTACTTTGAAGGTTGTATTTTTCTATTATTCTTAATATTTTATTTTCAGACTTCGCGTTCGGAAAATGCACTCCGATTTACGAGAACGATCCTGAAGAAGGGTCTCTATATCAGTAAGTACACTTTCTAAAATTACTTTTCAATACATTTCGTTCAAACTGTTTCAAAAGCGTATTTACCTTTAAAGCACTTTAAGTGTACCTACTTATAGTTACTACTACTGCGAATATTAATTCAATATTTATAAAAATTTTGGTCTGAGAATATTGGCCACATTTTATGGAAGATTTAAGAAAGCCTACAATCAATTTTGCTATCAAGGTTTTATTTTAAAGTGTGAAACAGGAGAATAGTAAGATAATATCTAACGTATTAAACATGTTTTTACCCCTAAATAAAACAAAACTACCACTTTCTCCAGTGTCGTAGCCAACCGCGCTCCGCGTAGCTCAATACAACAGATCGATTATCACACGCGACTGCGTCATAGTAACAAATACTTTATGAACATACTAACAGAAAGAAAATATGGACCTATTCGGAAGAAACAAACGGGTCAAGAAAAACAATTGGAATCATTCTTCTTAATTTAAATACGACCATGGCCGCGTGGAATGTTGATTTACTTGTAATAATACGTAGCATCAATACACTAAGGTTCGCAAGAAGTAACTTATGCTAAATGTATTAAATTTCAGATACGATATGAGCTCGAAACAGCTCCAGTGGTTCGAGAATGAGCTGCAGAGGCTGGCGACGCGCGGCTACCGCTGGGAGCACGCGTACACGCAGTGCGTGCTGCAAGCCATGCTGTACGCACTGCGGCACCACATGTGAGTACATTCAGCTTTTTCTCATCGTCGACGTTTTTGACGTAACCAAAAAAAGCGTCACTGGGCTGGGCAAGGAATGATCGGTGGAGTAGGTGAATTCTGGAGTGGAGCCCGTGGCTCGGCAAACATAGTATAGGACGCACTCCGGCCATGTGAGATGATGATCTGCGAAAGGCTGCAAGCAGATGCTGCATGCAGCAAACCGAGAGCAGGATGCGTTGGCGCTATCAGAGGAGTCCTCAGTCCAGCAGTGGGGTTTTTTTTAGGCTGGATGATGATGATAATGACGACGCTTTTATCGTTACACTATTGATGCGGTGCTCTTCTCAGAATAAATTTCCTCTTCTTCTCTTCTTCTTCTTGCCCTCTATCGGGATCAGGTGCGAGATATGAGATAATCAGATATGAGATAATTGTAAATCATTCCTTGTTATTCTTTAACAGGAATCCGACGAACGTAAACGCCAATTTGTGCGAGCATTTCGTGGATCCAAAATTGGAAGCTGAAGCATCCATTGATACTCCAGAAAATTTAGAAGTAAGTTTTATAAAATATTCTTGTTTTTTTAAAGTTTTTGTACTCTTATTTGGAGCTTTTCTTTTTGTTTCGTCGGTATGACGACTTTAATACATGCAGAAGCGACGAGAGCAGTCTGTCAAGACGTAGCAGATATAAATCCTTAATACTCTGCATACCCCATAGGAAAATAGGCGTGGCAATATGTATGTGTGTTTATGGTGCTATTTATCATTATTATACAGGTCGAGCCTGATGAGACAGCGTATGTACGCTTCACGCCAAATTCTGTATTGCCCGAATCCGGTTATGCAAATGAAGTTTACAACCCGCCCTTTAACATTGACGAAGAATCCACACCGTACATAACACCCAAAGGTATTTACAGTAATTATTGTTATAGCTGAGAGACGCTGTACTCTGATCCGTCCGTAACTCGCATGCTGGCTCGGGAATTATGGGCATAATTCGTCAAAAGAGCCCTATGTCCAGCTGTGGACAGGTACAGGTTGGTGATAATGATGGCCATGGTTGTTATAGTTGTATGAGTGGTATAACAACTGACATTGAAACTGTTAGAAATGACCATGTCAGGTAGTACTCCTGAGTACCAGTCTTTGATCAACTTCTAATAAGATTCACACTATCTGATATGAACACGGACATAGTCCGACATATCAATTACGACTGACTAGTATTTTGAGTTATTAGTAATGCTTTCTGTGCTATAGGATTCTAATTATTCCACTTTTATAGTCTTATTCGTAGTGGCATATATGGAAGGGCCACAACGGTCCTCTTCGACTGGCCGCTGAAAGTAATTTTATAAGACACTGCATATTATATTTCTCTTTATTTAGAATTTTTTTTTCACTCAGAAAACAATGATCAAATGAGTGCAGATGAAGAAACAACGGCCGAAAAAGTACGAGATTCGATCCTTATGAGTGGTATTGCCGAATCACCAGTGATACTACCTTTCGAAGGTTTTCGAGAAAGATTGCAAGCTGAACAACGATCAAGAAATCGTAATGTCAAACATGCTTTGCAAAATGATCTTGAAAAAGAAAAAAAATCCCTAGCTATCGAAGAACCTGGACGAAACGATGAAACGAGCGATAAAGAATTTCCGGATGAAGAGCGTCTAGGTGCACATTTTCGTAAATTCAAAACAAAAGTACAACCATATACCGCTGAGCATTTAACCAGTAACCGATTCTCTCCATTGGATGCAGAGTTTCGATCGAATGCACTAGAAAAGTATCGACAAAGCTTTGCAGAGAAAAATTTTCCATTTGAATATGAAAATCCAGCCGAGCTACCGGAACAAAGAGTGTATATTGATGAAGATGGTCTAGAAGAATTACCGATTGATTTTGGGAGCGGAGAGTTGGGACCGTATCATTTAAAAGGTAATTTAACATAACAAATAAATAAAAATTACGATGGGATTTTAATATTTTTTGATATTTGTAAAATAAAGAAACTATTACATTTACAGACAATGACTCACCAGCTGCTCAAGGCGAAATCTCCAAGAATATGAAGTATGTGATGAATACTTGGCAAAATATAATAGATTCGAAGATAAAACCTCAAGAAGCGCTGTATGCTGAAGGAGGACCATTAAGGCCTGCTGAATTACAAGGTGAATAGTTTATGCTAAATGAAAATCGTGTTCTTATTATAATAAGATATTTCATCTCTTTATTTTTCTTTACTTGTAGGCGCAATATAAATATTTTTTATTTTCTTTAATCGTAACCTTTACAAATGTTCATTAAATACAAATTAACTGATTTATGACTGTACGGAACGTAATTATATTTATGTAACGTATTTGTAAAGTATCATAAACTTTACTATCAGCTGAGAACGGCCGTTCGATTGGAGCGTAATTACACGTACAATTACATGCCGTCAATTTTTCAGGTGAAAATGCCAAATTTTATCTATCAGAAGAATTGCAAGATTTGTTAAATAATGAATGGGGCTTTAAACGTAGGGAAAGAGATGATGTTAAAAAGCCGGGGCCGCGTCTGGACGCGAAAGCCTTAAAGATTTACAACGGCAATAAATTAGTGACAGGTTAGTGTCACTGTGACCTGAGATAGCTGTTTCACGTTCGCCGTGTGCCCTCGTACAGTTAACAAATTGTCCTAAAGCGTCAGTTTCGATAAAATACAAAATCTCGTGGTTTTCTTGCACTGGCACGTTTGTCTAGACTATTTTAAAGCACTGGGTGTTTCCGAAGTCAGCACATTTTGATTTTATCTAACAAGATGCGCATGAGACTCTTATCAGTCTTCTTAAAACAAAATCGTTATGTGTATTTTATTTTTGCGTATTTTTAGGTGATGTTTTTCTATTCTGTCACATTATTACACTTCCCTGTTCAATCTAACTGCCCTTGATTATTGTACTTTATATCTTTTTTCGTTATTTTCTATCACCATATGTTTATATCGAAATTAATTATCTTTAATCTACGTTTCATTTTATATGTATCAAAGAGAGTTTTATCATAAAATACAACAATAATAGCTTTTAATAATAAAAGTATAAAAATAACAATTAACATACACTTTGGTATTTTATTTGTCCGCTAATTTTAAAAGTGCATGTCTTTTTTGTCAGTGTTGTGAATTTTTTTAATGTATCTATCTGTGAATCAATTGTTTTCATGAACCGTTTATTTTAGACCACGGTTCTGTCGCCAGACTTGAAGCGGGAAATAGTGGTCATAATCATAACGATTACGAATACGATCCAAACTACGCGTATGTTCAGTTTCAGAACAGGTACGTTGATTGTATATATACATACTTATACACAATACGTCGTCTATATCTGAATAGGCTCACCAACTATTCCATAGTGGGACGTAAACGTAACCGGTGAAACGATGGAGTATATTACATTCCTCTGCTTACCTCTTTTGGGATTATAAGCGTAATGTTACGTTTATAAAAAAAACCAATACTTTTCATATATAATAAAACTTAAAATACATTTCATTATAAAACCAATACTTTTCATATATGTATAAATAATTACTGTCAATGTCTTATAAAAATACAAAAAAGTTTGTAAATTTTAGGTTTCTACCAACCTGGACCCAAGGCGAACAATTTATTTTTACCATCCAGAAGATGTTGGGCCTAGAGAATAAGACTCTAACGAACCCTCGGTAACTATTGTAATCATGTTTTATAAATGAACTTGACGGTTATTGTAATTCATGACTACTGTTTCATCAACTGCCGTTTCAGGGTCGACCAAACTGAGGTGACGTTTAAAGTGGGGAAAAACATGAAGAATTACGACGCAAATGAAGTAGCTAATCAAATCAGTAAGTCAATAATGGAATAGTTATGTTACATTTGTACAATAACAGCATAATTATTGAACTATATAATTATGGAAGACAATACAGGAAATATACATTTGTATTTCAATGTGACAACTTTTCATTTGCAGTTGCCATAAAAACTGAATTGGAGATGGAGACGGGAGCTCATATCAAGGAGATTGGTGTAGGAGACCAGGTTACCGTGAACTTGTAAAGTAGTGATATAATTCTTTGTTTGAAATTACAGATTTGTACATTTGATACGTCTTTTTATTTTACAGAGCAAACATCCTATTATTCGGTACACGGAATCACCGGAAGCCCGGTTTTTCGGTCTGGATATGCCAGTGCTTTTGGCGCTGGTGGGAAGCTTTTCGGTCCTGATCGTGGGGGTCGTAGTGTTTGCTATTCTGTTAAAGCGGGATATGAACAGCAAGGGAAAGATGCAAGGTCTCGTTTCCGCTGCTGAGATCGATGCAGAAGCTACAAGAGACTACCAGGTAGATGTCTTAGAAGTACAATGGGTTTAAAGCAGAATACCTCGTTGACCGTTTCGTTAATCAAAACTTTGAAAAGCGCAGGGTTAGATTTCTTGATATTCATCATGATTAGCCTATTGCAACTCACTGTTGGTAGCACTGCTGCAGGCCTTCCCTGAGGAGTTAAACCAATATTCCCCACATTGGGCATGTGGGTTGGGATTACAGAGCACAGCTTCTAGCACCACATAGGCTGTTGCCTACAGACGGCCTGGGTTTGTAGTTGTGCCTAGTCAGACCGCGCCATAACGCAATATGGCTGCGCCGGGTATAATTGGATGTTTGTAACACTGAATTTCTAGTTAAAATTTTTATTAGTGGCTCAGATTCTGGATTTGTAGTCGGTGCATAGCAACAGACCCACCCAGATTCCATAACGGAACGTAAACGTAATTAGTGAAACGTAGAAGTATACTAGAATTCTCCCCTATATATTTGAAGATTACAGGCTTCATATAACGGAAATTAAAATTGATTTATTGCCCTTGATGAGCTTAAGGTTCACTTTTATATTTATTTTCATAATTTTAGGAACTTTGCCGTGCGCGCATGTCGGGTAAATGGTCAGGTCAGCAGGCGGCTGCCAGCGGCCCTTCTCATGCAGCCGAAGCACCACAACGTATAACTTCGCTGTCCCGAGAACCTGATGGTAATTCGCCATCAACGCGTTCCAGCACCTCTTCCTGGTGAGTATGCATTTAGAATTCCAAAATTTAAGTAATTGTGCAGTACATTGATCCAAAAGATTACTCTTTTAGAAGTTATACACCGTGAGAAAGTTTTAGGGCTACCATTAAGGTAAATCAAAATATTTTTCCGTCATATCAAATCTATATTCTATTTTTGTCGTAGGAGCGAGGAACCGGCTTTGACGAACATGGATATTTCGACTGGACACATGGTTTTGGTGAGTAGGAAGAAAATAATCGAGACACGTTGCACGAAATAAGTTCCGCTACAAATATTGAGTCTGCTTTCATTTTTTTCACAGGCGTATATGGAAGATCATTTACGTAATAAAGATCGCCTGGAACAGGAGTGGCGAGCCCTGTGCGCCTACGAGGCGGAACCCTGCGCTACCACTGCTGCCCTTAAACAGGAAAACACCGGCAAGAACCGTTACGCTGACGTACTCCCCTACGACCACTCCAGGGTTACTTTGAACACGCTCTCGAACCACCTTGGATCTGACTATATCAATGCTTCTACCATTGTGAGTAAAATCTTTGGTAAATGTAACTGTCACGCCTGTAATCCCCGAAGAGGTAGGCAGAGGAATGCAGAACATTCCACGTTTCACCGGTTACGTTTACGTCCCACTATGGAATAGGTGGCGGGCCTATTGCCATGCATCAGACACATAGATATCCAGACTTCGAACCACTGCTAGAAAATCTAAATTAGAAAATTTTGTAGTGTTCGACGCGGGACTCCAACCCGGGACCTCCCGATCGGCAGTCGCACTTGCAACCAACACTACCAACGAGGCAGTAAAATCTTTGAACGAGATAAAAATATGCCAAAGCTAAATTTATAGAAAATATAAACGACGGTATGTTTATCAACAAGGAAAGAGTTCTACAGAAGATCAAGAATCCCTTGTTGTACTTGACAAATTCGAGTACTTTTTTAATTTTGACCTCCAATCAGAGACTAAGTATCTATATATACAGGGTGTACACCTTCATACGAAAAATAATTTAACCACAAGTCCTACCCCTTCCTTATTACATGTTGCAATAATTAAAAAACACTTAACGTCAAATTTAAAAAAAAATTAATTAACTTAATAATAAATAATGGGGTAAAAAATAGAACGACATTTGTACACATCAGTTCAGTCACCTTTGATAAGAGTGCATAATAATAATTTTTACACGCAGTGTGATCCTTATGTTCTATGAATAAGATACAATATACATTTACTTAATTTTACGAATTTGCAATTTTATTATGACTTGATTTATAAATTTTATGCGATGGACTAATATTAGATAAAAAGGAATTGTGGAATTGTAGAAAATTGGAAAAATGGAAAAAAAATCCTGTGCCTAAAGTATTAAAGTAATTTTTTTTTAATTTAGATACTAAGCCTGTGCCGGATGTGAACGTTGCATAATTCATTCAAAAAAACACGGCGTACATTTTCGCAGACGGATCACGATCCCCGTAACCCTGCCTACATCGCGGCAGCTGGCCCTCTGCCGCACACCGCGCCGGACTTCTGGCAGATGGTATGGGAGCAGGGCAGTGTGGTCATGGTGATGCTGACGCGGCTCACGGAGAACGGACAACAACTCTGCCATCGGTACTGGCCTGAAGAAGGATCTGAGCTATACCATATTTATGAGGTGAGCAAAGTGAAAGTCAGATTACCTTTAGGGTTTACATTATGACAGCAGCTCGCAGCTCTTACCGTAACAAGGGACGCTTAGGAAATACATCATGGGGCTTCCATTAGGATGGATAAAAGTTGGGTAAGATCAATCCAATAACTTTCAAGAGATTAAGATGCTTCTCGTAGAGAATTTATAATAAACGTTTGCTATAATAAAATAAATTTTAATCGCTAGATGCCATAAATTATAGGATGATAAATCGGAACTAGTATATCACTGTATACAGTGATATACTAGTACATATGAATTTCCTTACATTTTTTGTTTTAGGTGCACCTCGTGAGCGAGCACATCTGGTGCGATGACTATCTGGTCCGCAGCTTCTATCTGAAAAATCAACGCACCGGCGAGACTCGAACGGTCACCCAGTTCCACTTCTTGTCCTGGCCCGAGAATGGAGTACCGTCTTCTACCAAGGCATTGCTGGAATTCCGAAGGTTATTAACAGTTTGAATCTCGTGGTCTTTCATGTCTGAAAAATAAGGGAGTAACCACCAGTTTGTGTTTCATTATAGCGACTCTCTTGTATGGGAAAGTATGTAAGGCAACTATGAAGTAAATATGTATTCGATTGTAATTGTTACAGCCTCTTGAATATTGATTCAAATATATTTTATTGCGATTTACAGGAAGGTGAACAAATCGTACCGAGGAAGGTCTTGCCCAATTGTCGTCCATTGCAGGTAAATTTATAACTTACGGATATACTGGACAGATTCAATGAATTTTATAATGAATTCATTCTACCGCTTACATAATACATATACGATAACGTATTTAACTGCCTCGTTGGTCGTGGTGGTTGCAACTGCGGCTGCCGATCGGGAGGTCCCGGGTTCCATTTCCGGGTCAACACTACAAAATTTTCTACTTAGAAAATTTTCTACTAGAAATACTAAATCAGAAATCCAGTACTGATTCGGAGTCTGGATATGTGCCCGACGCATGGCAATAGGCTCACCACCTATGCCATAGTGAGACATAAAAGTAACTGGTGAAACGTGGGAATGTTCTGCATTCCTCTGCCTACCTCCTCGGGGAATACAGGGGTGAAGTTACGTTTTCATAACGTATTATAATGTTGTCCCAACAGCGACGGGGCGGGCCGCAGCGGCACGTACTGCCTCATCGACATGGTGCTGAACCGCATGGCGAAGGGCGCCAAGGAGATCGACATCGCGGCTACGCTCGAGCACATCCGCGACCAGCGCGCGCGCACCGTCTCCACCAAGCAGCAGTTCGAGTTCGTGCTCATGGCCGTCGCCGAGGAGGTACATCCTTATACATCCATTGGAATGCCATAAAATTATGCTATTTCCAATAACAAAAACGTGTGAGATTTGTTTAACCTCTATCGTTATAAATAAGTTTACGAATAAGTGTTCTATCTTTTTTCGTCTGCTTAAGATTTTTTTTCTGAATTTTTTAATTATTTATCCTTCATTAAAATACTATAATTTTATTTTATTTTCTAGGTGCACGCAATCTTGAAAGCTTTGCCGGCTCACCTGCAGCAGATGCAAGAGAAAAAGGAGAAGGAGAAAGAAAAAGAAAAAGATAAAGAAAAAGATAAAGATGGCGCCGACAACAAGGACAAACCCAACTGAACTACGCACCGCTTACGCTGACACGAGTTTGTTATAGACAAAATGTTTATGTTATATGGTAATCAGATTAATGTAATTTTCACATAGGTGTTTATTTATTTAGTATGTTAAATTGAACGTTAAGAATTTCGCTCCAAATTTTGCTCTTTGTAAGACAACATTTTAAAACTAGCAATACGTAAGTAGGTACGTCTAATATGAAGAAAGTAAACTCCGATTTTCAAAAAAAATATATAAATGAAGTAATTGATAACACTATGAGCGAAATTCATAACTTAGATGATGTGCTATGTACGTAGTGTTATTGTTTAAGCTTATTGCTATTTATCTTTTAAATAATTAAAGAAAACTTAAACTTCCGTAAAATTCTTTTGCCGATTGAGTGTAAGTGTATGAGACTTGATTGCTAATACGAGGATATATTAGAAAGAAACAGTTCGCATAAAAAAGTTTTATTTTTATATAAAAAGCTTTACTTCAATTGTGATAACACAAATAATCCTATTTATTTTAACACAAACACTTTATAACATATAATTATTAACGTCAATTCGAATGTCGCCTATGTTTTGCTATTTTTTTTTCTTTTCATATGAACGTAATTTTAATCATCACGACCAAATAACTACATATACATTTAAAAAAAAACAATTTCAATGTACAAGTCAACATTATCAGCGAGAAATTTATATAACACGGATTATGAAATTATATTAACTTAAATCTTATTGTGTGCGCATAAAATGCTTAATTATATATCTATCGGTCTATCTATGG
>DWEJ01002503.1:0-11401 GCA_018245835.1 Mysoria sejanus stolli | reverse complement strand
CTGTATCTCCTGTATATCCAGTGTTTTACAGTGTGTATTTCCTGTATTTCCAGTAAACAATCTCAAAAATATGGAAAAGAAAGAGTATTATACTTTCAAGTGGCGAAATCCTAAGTCATCGCATAATTACTACATAAAAAAGTAACACATCAATGTCAGCTGTCACAACGGTGGCACATAACAGGTGTTTCTGTTGAACAGTTCAATATGTTTTGTTCATATGTAGTTTGGATTCGATAAACAAGTTTCACTTTTTCACGAATTAGATTGATATAGTAAAATTATATACGAGGTAATGTTTGTAGCACAATGTCGGAGGAAGAAACTGTTGATATCGGACAAGAGCTGGTCGAACTCTTAACGAAAGTTCAGCCCAACTTACAAGATGTTATTAAAAGGGTAATTGTTTATTTAAATTCCTTATAGTCGGACAGCATTTGTCGATTAAAATCGTAATTATGTGGTTAGATTGTTACTTAAACCCCAGAATGGAATATGAATATTGTTAGAACAGTAAAAAATGGCAAACTAAAAATCAACATTACAATTCAGAAAACTAGTCAGAAACGATGCACGCCCATTGTGTGTATTATGGGCAAAAAAACCTTCACAGGAATCCTATATTCAGCAGTGAAGTGAGACAGCTTGACAATGTAGATGGTCACCATAATCAGCCTATTGGTGTTTGACATATACCTTCTGTGAGGGGTTATGCCCATAATTCTCATGGACATATGGGTTGGGATCACAGAGCATAGCTTCTTGCTCTGCCCACTCTGCTGCCCATAGGTGACAAGGGCATTTAGCAATGATGATGTTACAAAAATTGAAAAAGTAGAGTTGAATTGCTATTTAAAAAAATATCATTTATTTAATGAAGGCTGTACATCAATTTTATTCTATAAAATACAAAATTAATATCATCAAAATAACAAAAACAATTTAAAAAATCACAGGTTTTATAATGTATAAATAATGGTAATAAGATAATTCACAAACTTTTATAAATTATATTTTTGTTACACTGCCACATTATTCATTTTACAAGTGCAATTACCGAAAAAGAGATCCTGGGTTCAATACCTGGGTCAGGCACTTTAAATTTTTGAATAGTGGCTCGAAGTCTGAATATGTGCCCAGTGTATAGTAATAGACACCACCTATTCCATAGTAGGACATATGGTGAAATATGGGAGTGTACAATATATATGATGTATATGACACCTTAAGACAACATACATGAAGTCTTACACACATCCACATACAATTAAGTGAGTAGCTGCGGAGGAATAAATCCACAAATAAGAATATAAATACATTATATACTTTTTGCTTGAGCTCGTAATGAAGGTTGAAAATAAAACAAATGACACATCCAGCTCTGTGAATAGTTATAGCTCATAGCTATTGTAAATTAGACTTGTTGAACTAAGAAATCCATTTAATTTATCTTTAGTTTATCTGATTGGTTACATGAAAACATGATTTGAATTTGAGATTATTAGTACTTTTTAAAATGGTTTACTTTGTGTCTTGGGTTTTATTTTCAAATTGTATTTATATCTACATGAATCAGTATACATATAGTACTTTCTTTAGGAAAGTCAAATGTAATTAAATACACTTTTAAGTGTATTTAAAGTAATTAAATGTTAGAACAGTCAATTTATTCATCACAGTACACAATAGTATGTTACAAAGGTGAATTTCATTTTACAAATTTCAAAATATTGTGTTTTCGACCTTTACTATCACTAAGATATTTAAAAATTGTGTTTTAGAGTTTCACTAATGTGGCACTGCAGCAAACAAAAAATGGGGAACAAATCAAACCAGACACACTGGAAGATACATCATATTATGCCAAAAATACACAAGTGTAAGTTTTGTCAATTATTTAACATATTCTGGCACAGTTATATAGTACATAGCCTTAATTAGATACCTCTGATACTAGTAAGCAGCATGCCATGTAGGTAAGATTTGTATTATACAAAACATATTTGGTTTTATGTTTGTGTTAGCAGGATGTTTCATACATATGTACACACACTAATTGAGATTCTCACACATATGCTGAATGAGAGGAATAGGAAATAAATATTTATATCAACAATAATAATAAATTTAGAGAACTAGCACTTCTATTTATATCTTGCGAAATTTTACAGGAACCTATCAAGATTGGAACTAATCAAAACTCCCACATTCCATCTCCAGTCAGTATCATTAGACCTGAAGTGCATGGCACTCTCACTGAGATGTTCTCTTGGTGAAGTGAATGTCAAGGGCCTTTACAGTGCATTTAATGAGAACCTATACAACCTCATACCTGTCATGTCAGAAGGACATGTTCTGTGAGTGTAATTTTACCATATTCTTACATTTATAATAATAATGACTTGCTTAAAATTAATGAATGATCACAAATTATGTATACATTCTTTTAATACACTGTTTTCAACAACATTACATCATATTTATGTAATGTTTACAATACTGGAGCAATGCAATCACCCACTGAGCTGTCTTTACTTATTATGTATTGTGTACACTGACTGACATATTTAGCATGTCCTGCATAGGACAGTAATACATACTTTAATGTGCAGATTATTGATGTTATTGTACCATACATGATTTATTACTCAATTCATATTTTCTTTGTTTTAGAATCATTTCTAGCTTCATTTTGTTACTAACTATATACTGTATTAATTTTTATACAGAACATAAATCTAAAAAATATTATTGTGAATAATTTCATAGCATTATTTTTTCTCGCAACTAATTTAAAAATATCTTTTTCTATACATTTAAGATCATCATCATTAGCAGTCTATTGCACTTCACTGCTAGACATAGGCCTCTTCTAAGGGTTATACCCATACTCCCCACCCTGACGATCGCAGCACACAGCTTCTCGCGCCACCTGCACTGGTGCCCATAGGCGGCCAGAGCATTTAAGTGTGTCTAAGCAAATCGGGCAACACCCGCTCTGCCAGTGTTTGGGGATTATATTCACCCCAACTTCACCCCAACACACATTAATTTAATTGAAATTTAAGATAATAGCATCAAACTAAATGAAATCAAGAAGAGGTGCAGGGGGCTGGGATGATCACTAACAAACACTGTAATGTCCAGTTAGCTAATTACATCTTTAATTTAATTAATTCATTACACTGCATTGCATGTTACACAAATTTATCAATTATCATTTGCTCTTGAGTGAACTGATATATGATAATACAGCCTTTATGCCAGCATAGTTTTATCCATCTACTAGTAACATGTCTTGTGAAAATTTAAACTAATAATTCTTTTTTTTTTTGTAATTCATCAGGGCAAGAGAATATCTTGTTTGTTTATAGCATCACTTATATTATTGATACAATTAAATGTATTATCCTGTCTAAATTAATGACTTTTAAATTAATCCTTTTGTTTAGGTCTATCCCTTTTATTTATGGAATAGGTTTGTATGACAGATTCTCATAATCATTTTTCTGTACATTTACCATTTCTTAGCATTCACAAAAACATTATATTTTCATTCCTATACAATGAATATGAAATAATTAACTTCTTTATATTGTACTTATATTATTATACTCACAATATATTCAAGTCCAATATATTACATAGTAATAGTGTTGTATAATAATAACAATACATTTTTAATTAATGATGTATGATTATTCGAGAATTTCAAGGATAAATCAGTATTTGTACCTATAGGAAATTCTCTTTTAAGTTCAACTGGCTTGTAATAAAGAACATGAACATCATTTAATAAGAACAGTTTAATACAAAATTCATTTTGATTTTACATATGTTCAAACAGTGGCGGCGTAAGATCAAAATTTTATGTGACTAAAAACATTTTGCGGGGCCCTTTGCCTGCGCAAAACGACGGATTGTATAAAATAAAAAAAAATCAAAAACTTGACATAAAAAAAATTATTCGTGCAAAACCAACACCAAATAATAAAGATCAATTAATTACCAACACTAAAGATCATTTCCAAAAAAAAATATCAAAAAAATATATATATGGCGTGTTCGCGGCTTTTAAGTAATGCATCGATTTTCGGGGCGCGAGGCCCCCTGAGTCGCAAGACCGTGGGCGGTGGGCCCACGTCGCCCACGCCTTACGCCACCACTGTGTTCAAATATGTAATGTATTTTGCTTCAATATTTCGTCACAATCGTAGAACAATGACGGATCTGATATTATCTAACTTTTCAGGAAAGCACTTTGAAGATTTGTTTTTATGTTAAATAAACAAACAAATCCGTCGGTGTTCAACTCTGTATCTCGGTTGTTTAATACAGAATTAGAAAAACGTTTTTGTTTTATAATAAATTTAAGTATATTAAGTATTTCAAGTAAAAATAAAAAGATTTTTCTACAAAAAACAAATCCGTCGTTTACTGTCGTTCGTCGTTTACAAACGACTGCGAAGATTTATGTCCTTCTTCATTCTCTATACACATTTATATAAAATGGAAAGATATGAGACTGGTAGATTGTTACATGACTTTTTTAAATACAGAACTTATTGATTGTGTACACTATACTCAGAGGACACATATGTGGACTGCAATAGGCTGATGATGATAATAATATATTTTGCAAGTTCAGTATTCTAATTATTTGAAAATAAAGTATGAATACTGATTAACCAAAATATCTGATATATTGAAACCTAACTTTCCACCTGTAATCCCCAAACTGGTAGGCAGAGGGATGTACTATACAAATATAGCTCTCCAGTAATGTTTATGTTCTCCTATGGAATAGATGGTGAATCTATTGCCAAATACCGAACACATATTCATACTCTGAGCCAACACTAGAAAATCTCACCTAGAAAACTCCAATAGTACCCAATTGGGGAATTGAACCTAGGACCTTTTGATCAACAGTCATACTTGCAACCAACACAATCAAGGAGGCAGTCAATACAATTAAATAAAAATATATGTCCATTGTGCATGTCTTAATTGTTCAATGTAATTTTAGAATAGGAGGATCAAGGTAATAGATTTCCATCAATAGATGTTATATACTCATTAGCAAATGGTATTATTTATTTCTATATTATATAATGGTAATTGATAAAATTTTTAATCTGTGAATTTAAATGACTTTTCCCAATCCATAACATTAAATTCCCACAGGAAACTTAAAGAGTCTTGAACAAAACTGTCACCGACAGGCTAAACATATAACTAAATCTATTTTGACATTTCACATGACATTTAAACTATGTGGTTGCTGGAATTGTCTTTTAAAATGTATAAAATCTTTCAATCATTAGTTGTCACTTATTGAAATACGCCACTCAAGTTATTTTGATTTTGATTATAGAAACTGCTTAAATTCATTATTAACTTCAAGAATTAATCAGTCTGACTGCCTCGTTGGTCATGTTGGTTGCAAGTGGTACTGCCGATCGGAAGTTCCTGGGTCGGGTACTACTAATTTTTTTTAAATGTTTTAATAGTGCGTCGGAGTGTGGATAAGTGCCCGATGTGTAACAATGGGCTCACCACCTATTCCATAGGGGAATATAAACATTACTGGTAAAACATGGAAGTGTTCTACATTCTTCTGCCTACCTCTCCAAAGATTACAGGCGTGAAATAATGTTGAATGTTCATTGATACGTTTTTGTATTTATATTCTGTAGTTATATTCATGTAAAAACCCCAATTTTTAACTCAAGTAGTGTTATTCAATAAGCTAAGGTTCACACTGTATATGCTGTGTGTTTAATGTTGTTATGTATACTGGTAGTCAGTGATAAACAAACTGTATAATTACAGTGGATATAATTTCAGTTCAATATCAAATTTGAATAAAATATTACAAAAAAAATCCAAACCGACAATCCCTGAAAAGTGTAATGAATATAAACAGTATATAAATATGGTATACTCATGTATATTAAATTAATTATTAAATGTGTGAGAAGATGTTAGCTTGACTTAATGCAAGAGAGCAGAGCATTTATAATACTTGCCTCTGGCAACACAAGTTAACTTATTGGTGGTAGAACCCTCTGTGGTTCGACTCCGGCGGCACCACTGCCACAGCTATTTCTGCCTTATAATAGCAGTGTTAAGCGCTTTTCTGTTCTGGTTTGAAGAGTGTGGTAAGGGAGACATACTTTTTCGAGGCATTCCAGCTTAGTCCTCAGGGGTAGTTGTGCATCTGTGGTTGACCTGAGATAGGAATCTAATCTTATCTGGGGTTGATTACAAATGTCCATGGGCAGCAGTAGCCACTTACCATCAGGTGGTTTGCATGCTCGTCTGCTACTTCCATATTATATAAAAAAAAAGTATTCAACAAGTTTATGTATGTGAATAAGTATGTCACTGATAAGTTAACACACAATAAAGATAATGTTTTTTGAACACACTGATTTGAATGGCTATGATGAAACATAAACGAATGTTACATCACACCTGTTATCACCAAAGAGATAGGAAAAGAAGGGTCGTACACTTTCACATTTCACCAGTACATTTATTTCCAATCATGGAACATGTGAAACCCACTACTAGAAATTACAAGCAGAAAATCTAAGTATAATCCAATTGTATCTCATTTGTAAATTAAACCTAGGACATATCTATCAACAGTCACACTTGTAAATACTTGACCAACAAGACCAACTGGGCTACTTTTTAAACAAAGGTAATCGGAAGAAAGCGTAGCGTACACGAAAATGTCTGGTACTACTACGATTTTTGAAGGTAACCAAATGTGGCAAAATCAATAAGAATCTACTAGTGCCACCTAGCGCTGTGACCTTTTAAATGTTACACCTAGAGACACGACGTGGCACATTTAGTTTCATATTATTCTTTAGGTTTAAGCTTGTTTTAATAGGTATAATAAAACATAGTCATCCTTACTAATATTATAAATGCGAAAGTAACTCTGTCTGTCTGTCCGTCTGTCTCTTCTTCTTGCCTAGACCACTTAATCAATTGGGATAAAAAATTGTACAAAGGTAGTTGGAGACCCAAGACAAAACATAGGATAGTTTTTATCCCAATAGTCCCACAGACATGGAAGATATAAAATACTACAAAAAAGTCCGTGATAGCATGTCTATCTCTTATGGTTAACTCACAATAACTATTTTTATGTTCCAAATTTCAATGAAATATATTACGTTATTTTTGAGGCTGTTTTGTTCTGTTCAGTATTAATCCTTATGTAAATAAATGCATTTGTTAGCTTTGCAATTTAATATATGTCAAAATGGTCAGAGTACTTTTGATATCAGTTTAAAGTTTTTCATATCTGTGATAGTTACGGAATAATCGCCTGTGCACACTTAACGATTACACCCGGTATAATAATTATAAATATCATTTTTCCATTAAATACAGTAGTTTCGGTTATATTTATTTCACTTTGGGTTTTAATAATTGCAAAACACCCCAACCCCAAATGAAATATACTTCGTTTTATACAATGCAGCGTTTTTGTTCCAGTTGAGTTACTGCGGCCAAGACTACCATAAGATACCGCCCACGCTATGGAAAATGTATGGTGCTAAAGTTCTGCAATTAGATTTAAGGTAATATATTAATAAGCTTTCCTTATGTTATTATAAGGTAAGGTTAGATAATTTGTCGGCTTCACTCACGTATGTTTTGTCGGATTAGTTCAACTAGTTTCGGATCTTCCCGCAATACTTATTTGTGAACTCGCACTGATCGCTGGATATCGCAGCGAAGACTGTATCGTCAGTTACATACATAATTTATTCATTTCTATAAATATTCATGAAATGTTTAATAGTATAATACTCTATAATACTTGTATGAAACAGTAACTAGATGAATATTGCAATTTTTAATAAACGCTGTCGTACTTTCGAAGGCATACATACTTATACATAAGTCATAAGAAAAGGCCGTAAACTCTGTTCGGAGATTCTATTTGTTTCCAATAATACATAAGTCTTTAATTCTTATTGAAAACTTTGAGAGCAGTTTTGAAACTCCTTCATAAATTTGGCCTATTGTAATTTCACCATTCCAGAATTCCAATGGATTAGCGAAATTAAACAAGTGTCAAGTTCCCAAAGTGTCAGAGAGAGCGAGATTAATTGCAATAAAATTTGTTATTTTATAAATAGGACTGTTCTTGTTAGTTATTGAAGCATAACGTACTTTGAAATCTCTCTAACTAGTAACCGAGCGTGTGTCTTAAAAAACGTAACATCACGCCTGTAATCCCCGAAGAGGTAGGCAGAGGGGCGTAGTACACTCCCACGTTTCACCGGTTACGTTTACGTCCCACCGTGGCATTTCTTTAAATCTTTCAGTTTCAGCTTTGAGGTTCTTAAGTCAAAGGGTAACTATATACATATATACGTTTATAAGTTTCTACGCTAGTTACTGAAAACTGACTTTCATGCGTCTGGCAGTTTCAGTATTTTTTCTACTTACAGTGACGTAAAGAATGAATATTTTATCTTTTTTAATGTATTGTATTTGTAAAGTATGTATACATAAATTATGTTTCTGCTCTTCCTCTGTACATAGACTTTAAGTATATCAAATTTCACACGTCTGATGCAACTAAATGAATATTAATTAATATGTAAGAAAAAGGAACAATGATTTTTCATCGTGTATTAATGTATAGATATACGTAAAAGGGTTTGTTACTTGTATATGTATATAACAAGGAGGCATCAATCAACACACGATCAATAAAATCGTCGGTCACACGATATGGCCTTCACGTTATGGAGAACTTACATTTACGATAAGTACATGGAAGTGAAGGCGTCTAATAAATTACGTAGCAAAAACCATGATTCACTAAATTATATGAGGTACTGTTAGAACGTAATTTTCATTGATTGCGGAGTGAGCTTGCTTGCTGTGCTCCCAGCCATCAATCATGCTGTTGATCATCTATCATTGCGCGTCTGTGTAACCTGTTTACACGCGCTAATGTTCTAAACACTTACTCGGTCTAGAAAATTAGAACACTGATATCGTACAACTTTCTTTTATCTAACAATAAGTTCCCGCGAGAAGGTTACGGTCGTATAGGCATTGTAAAGAATTCATCTTTACAATGACAAGATTTTTTATATGTATTTAATAGGTACTGATTGATTGAACACGATATATAAAATGACACATGATGAGGTTTTTAATTTAAACTTGATATTTAGCAATATTATGTAGGTGACATATGAATTATTACGAATATAATTCTCTAAAATAATATATTTTTCCTTGAAATGCAATAATTAATAAATTACTCATACCTACTGACTGCCTCGTTGGTCGTGTTGGTTGTAAGTGCGGCCACCAATTCGGAGGTCCCGGGTTCGATTCCCGGGTCGAACACTACAAAAAATTTTTAATTTAGATTTTCTAGTAGTGGTTCGGAGTCTGGATATGTGCCCGATGCATGGAAATAGGTTCATCACCTATTCCATAGTGGGACGTCAACGTAACTGATGAATCGTGGGCATGTTCTGCATTCCTCTGCCTACCCCTTCGGGGATTACAGGCGTGAAGTTACTTTTTACTAAATAAATACTTATTATAAGGTAATTTAGATTCTCTGGTAATGGCTTGGAGTCTGGAAATGATCCCGGTGTATGGCAATAGGCTAACCCATTCCACAGTGGGACGTAAACGTAACATTCCTCTGTCTACCTCTTCGGGGATTACACGCGTGAAGATACATTTAGATTTGATATTACATTACAAGTTAAATCTTGTTTGGCATCTGAAATCTGCCAACATGCGCTCATGAGACCTGCGCCCATCAGTAGAACGAGAAGCGTTCATGGTGATGTTTGCTGGAATAACATAAATTAACAAAAAGTTTACCGACGTTTCGTGAATTAACTTAGTGTATATCGTAAATATATCCGGACCGATTAGGTGACGGAATACATCACATAACTTTGGTAACTCATGGACGTGGGCAGAGTGTCTATTGAGCGCAGTTCAGTGGGTGTCATTACGAGGATTAGAATAGGTGGTCTGACTCATAAAGACTAGAAACGTTTATGTATGTCTTGTGTCGATGACAATTTCGAAATCTGATAAGCGTTATGTTCATATTATCATATTTTTTATTAATTCAATCTGTTTTGTTTTGATTAAACACTATCCATTAGTTTTGATTTAGTGATGAGAAATGTTTCCGGAAAAAAAATTCTTAACTTAAAAATGTTAAATATACAAACTCACACACGGAATTTACGAATATGGTATTTATTACGTCACATTAAAATAAACTATGAATTAACATTCACACACAGCTGTCCAAAACCATGACCACAGTTGAGTCATTATGTTTAGTGTGCCACTTGTATCGTGTGAGGACACGAATCATTTTGAATAAAAACGACGTGTATATCCAAATACAGACATTTACGTCACAATAATCTAATCTATAAGATAAACATTTGCAAATCGCAAAACTGACGCGCGATATCGCGCGCGCCGACCGTCGCGCGGCTCCTCATTGACACGCGTCGTCTTTTTTTCTCTCTATCAATTCGCCCGACCCATTGATATGCGATGTGTCAACGCGATTCGCACGTTGAATACATATGATTAAAAATCGCGGCGGTAGGTGACCAGCGCGTACTCGGCTTTAATTGAATAGATTCAGCGGCGCTACCCGCCTCCTAATTGTCTAATTTGTAGCGAAAACAAGGTATGGTTTGGCGGACGAATGTATAACTATGGTATGCAGAGGGACTTTCTTTTGGACTGGGAAATAAACAAGAGCTCGTTGAGAATAGTAATTAGGACGCCATTTTCGGTGACCTCCTTGCATGCTCATCCTTGATACAGCTGCAATATCGCTTTTGTGGCAATATTAAGTAAAACATATTGCTGCAGGTGCACCAATAGACCTTTCTAGAACTAACAATAGTTTTCCTACATCAATAAACCAGGTAAATTTGTTAAAGAAGTTAAACATACACTTCAAATTGAACTTAAGGACGCTGTGAACCTTCTAACTGTAAATTATATGTTACAGGTAATACATTAGTATAACTCATAGGAAATGAATATTACAGTCAGATTTTTCACCAGTTATGTTTGTATACGTCCGACGATAGAATAATTGGTGAGCGTGTTTCCATACACCGCACGCAGATCCAGACGCAAAGCTACTATTAGGAAATATAACTAGAAAATCTTAGAAAAATCCAAAAGTACCCGATTTGGGAATCAAACCTAGAACTTCTCGATCAGCAATCGCACTGGCAACCACTCCACCAACTAGGAAGACAGCCGATACCACGTAGGTACTAAATGGATAAAAGACGTTCAAGACGTCAGGTAAATATTCCTAAGGTCAGGTTCATTTGTCAGG
>DWEJ01002502.1:0-11402 GCA_018245835.1 Mysoria sejanus stolli | reverse complement strand
AATTCTAGTAGTGGTTCGGAGTCTGGATAAGTGCCCGATAGATGGCGATAGGCTCACCACCTATTCCATAGTGGGACATAAAAACGTGAGACGTGGGAATGTTCTGCATTCCTCTGCCTACCTCTTCGAAAATTATAGGCGTGAAGATGATAAAAAAAAAAGAATGGAAGTCGCACCCAAGAATCCTCGCTCAGTCGTCAGGTTTACTAATCACTGGACCGACGCCAGTTCAAACATCTTTGAATCTTTCTAGTACTCACTTGGAAATGACGGTTAAATTTCTCGCAGAATAAACACGTGCCCTCATGTATGTATGTATGTATGTATGTATGTATGTATGTATGTATGTATGTATGTATGTATGTATCCTTCAAATACCCTTGCGTCGCTCCCCTCCACTCGACACAGTTTTCTTTCCAACGTAGTGCACTCATAAATGCTTGGCGTGATCTTTGCATCCCATTTCATCCGAACCTCCGACTACTCCATGTCGTCTGTCTTTCACGTTTCAATTGGACCCTGCTCATTTCTACCGCGACCTATTTAAGTGCATTTTTAGAAAATTATTTTAATGAATTCTTTTGAAGATGTCACTTTTAATTGACGTTCGTGTGTGTTTACATTATTATCATCATCATTATCATCATCACTATCATCATCATTATCATTATAATGACATCATCATTATCATCAATAACAGACAATTTTAGTACACTGCTGGATGTATTTTTCCGTTTTTATCTCATTTTCTCGCAGTGAGTAAACAATTCTCACTGAAAACCATTCTGCGTTTATTTAAGTACGATCTTTTGTTTTAATTCTAGATCGAATAGTATAATGAATCAAAAAATGGAAAATTAACATAACATAACGACTGCAATCCCTGCAAAGGCAGGCAGAGAAATGTAGTACACTCCTACTTTTCACCAGTCAAGTTTACGTCGCACCATGGAAATGTTGGTGAACCTATTGATTAACACCGGAAACATATGTATCTAGACTCCAAGTACCTACAAGAAACTCTAAAATTAAATGATTCCCGACCTTTGACCCAGGACTTCTCACTCGATCTTGCGACATTACAAACATGACTAACAAGGCGGTCAATTTATTTATATAAATATGATAATACTATTTACACATTTTCTTTATTATATTCAACCCTTTTATCATTTCACTGTTCGCTACGGGTATCTTAAAATCGAAGTGTTAAAACGCTTAGCCCGGTCGTACCACCAGATTTTTCCTTCCTTAAAACACATCATGGTAACCTTTACGATATGTAATGTTGCTTGAAATGCTTCCAAACATTGCTATGAGTCAAAAATTCGAATTTTAAAAACGTCCACATTAGAGTCTACCTTAATGGACAGAATTTTAAATGCGTTATGTACATAGCATACAGTATCTTAATTATGTACTTCTGATGAAAACAATACTGAGTCTGAAAGTGTTGCTATACTAAAAATATTATTGGCATACAAAAACTATTACCAGTTATTTTAAAAATCAATGAAAATTGCTGAATTTTGTAAAATTCTGTATAAAAATTTATACCAAAAAATATTATACATTTGTTAAAATGTTTTCTATAAACCCTCACGATGAGTGCTTATTCAAAATTTTCGGTTTATTCTCAAGTTTTAAAGCAGCAAAATTATTATAAAACATAGTTAATTATAATAAAAATATATCTGGAAAACTGGATTCGGTAAAAAGTTGAATGGCGCGAGTTAAACTTAAATGCTATTCTATTTAAATTTAAATATTTTAACTCAATATCCAATTCATCTCTATTTTAGAAGTAGGTCGGGGAGGCTTTTCGGAATTAGGAGATAACTTGGCAAAAGTCATATTTTTATTTACGTTCTTTCAAAGAATCCATTACATAAATGTGCTTTGTATCCTAAGGCTATCTATTAAATTTAATTTAATTTGAAAAAATGACTTTTGGGGCAGCAACAGTTTAATTGAATTAATCTATAAACAATTTGCCACTTGGTGTAATCCGTTAGTATCTCATACAGGTAGAGTTCTATATACACAATGGCGAGGATCTGTCTCTAGCTTTTCACATTATTATAAATTATGTATTATTGTACCAACAAGCGGTTAGTTTTCTATTTGTCCTAATTTTCAAAGCACAGTACATTCCAAAGCACATAATTCAGGAATAAACTTACGTAGATATTATAAAGCATAATTGCTCTGGAAACTGCAGAACATTCATCTATCTCACAGTACTGCAGTGTGTATCTGTCAGCGATCGACGTCGCTTGAAATTGGCAATCCGGTGCAGTACAAAACTTTCTATTTTCCCCGAAAGTAAAACTCAAAACTATAGACATTCGTAGTCTTCGTGTCATCCATCACCTATAACAAATAGGTACCGTGCAATTGTGTCCTTATTATTATCTTGTAAATAATAATATAAATGTGATTTTGTTTTGTAATTTATTCGTACACATCTCAACAAGCTATCCATAGCTCTTACCTTGGTTGTAGCAGAACCTTAACTTTATGATAAACTGAGTTGATGAGTCTTAATAACCGCTGAACGATATTCGACGACTTAAGTAGGACTTAAGGAGGAGCCTTTAACGCGATAACTCAAAAACTCTACAACTCCAAATCTCGATCAACTCTACATCTCTACATCTTTACAATTCTAGGTTTTTCCAACTCTATATGTCTGCAACTAGTGTTTCATAGCTCTAAAATTCTTTTATTTTACATTTCTGTGTCTTTACAATACTAAATTTCTAAAACTGTATGATTTTTTGCAGGTTTAGGTATGCAGCTCTACATCTCTACTACTCTACATTTTTACCTTTAGACATGTAAGTAACAATATCGATATCTAAACGGGATCTAGGCAATCAAGTCCGATAAATAGAATATATTCCCGAGTGTCCATAACTACAAGATACGAATATAGAGTAATACAACTTGGTTATTTTCTAGCAATGTGCTAGCGCTACAGATACATAAACTTTTACGTCCATATAAAACAAGTATTTGTTGCATAGAATAAAACTGTATATTTGCAATATACGAGTCATCCATCACGACGCGCAGTGGGGCAGAATGAATCGACGCGGATGAGGGATGTTAACGAACGTGAGATAAGTCACGTAAAGGCCTCTACTATATGCTCGCATTCCATAACATTAGTCATTAAATTAGTCATCCAATGTTAGCATACTTCGAATGGAATTCAACAACTGTTGGATTGATTTATTATACAACTAGATGTTTTCGCGGCTTCGCGCTTTCGCGGCTTCGTGATAATCAGTGTGTCACAAAGTTTTTTTAGACCTCGTGGGAGTTCTAGGATAGTAGCTTATATGTTGCTCCACAGAAAAAAGAAAAAAATCAAATACCTAGACAAAAAAGATGAGCAGGCGAGCTAGGGGTGAGAGCCGAGGGGCGCAACGTGGACGCCAGCTCGACATATACTACTTATTTGTACTTGATATTTAGGACAATTCACAGAATATCTTTAAAAATTGTAGCCAATGTGTTATTCTGATGTATAAGCTATATTATTGTAAAGTTTCATTAAAATCCACTCAGTAGTTTTTACGTGAAAGAGTAACAAATATCCATCCATATTCACAACTTTCGCGTTTATAATATTAATAGGAAATAGGATAGGATAGGATAGGATAGGATAGGATAGGATTATAATCTTTTTAGAAACGTAACTGGTGAAACATTGGAGTGTACTGTATTCTTCTGCTTACCGCTTCGGGTATTATAGGCATCATTTTACGTCTTACGTTTATTAATATTAAATTTTATTTTTATTACTATTGTTAGTTTAATTGAGAAACATAGAACACTTTGTGGCGCACATCAAAGACAGTAACTTTACAAACGTACAAAATTAGATAGGAACACACTAATAGGAATATGAAATCCTTGGAATGTGTATGGGCACTATATCCCTTGATCTTCTTGTTCAAAAAAGTCCTATTCAAACTGTAGTAGGGGTTGATAAGGACAGTTTACGATACGTTATCATATCGCTAATGTAGTGAGCGCCAACCAATCTGAGCTCCAACTTTGGTTACATCGTAGATGGTGTAAGCTTCCTCTGTTTTGTTCAATTGATTAACGTATTCAACTCACGATAGCACATCGACTAGTCTCTATCATTATGGCAATAAAAATCAAAATAGATTGAATTCAGAGACGATATGTCATTAGACTGTTTCCTGTTATTGATCGGTCGGGATTTGTTTACTCGAATGAAGCTAATTGGATGTAAACGGATAGGTTCGATTCGTTACTATCAATTCGATGTCCCTTGTTTCTTTATGACAACTAATTCATTTGTTTTCAGAACTTTGTCTTTTTGACAATGTAATGTTTTGATGAAGTGTGTAAGTACTCGTATTTCGATCATTTTATTTGATTCTAATGAAAACAACGTTATGTAATGTAACATAATGCCTATAATTTCCGAAGAGGTAGGCAGAATGATGTACACTCCCCCATTTCACCAGTTGCTTTTAAATTCTGAGTTGGGCACTGTTTGATTTTTCTAACTTTGATTCTCTAGTAGTGGCTTGGAGTCAGGATATGGGCTCGGTGTATGGCAATCGACTCACCATCGACACCACAGTGGGACGTTAATGTAACGCAATAAAATGGATTCATCGTCGGATTACAGACGTATTTTTACGTAATAGATATAAAATAAAGCGGAAAACTGGTATAATTGAGAACAGAATATTACACAAAACAATCAATCGTATCATAAATTTCAGAGGAGTATACGATGTAACCTGGTAAGAAGATATGAATATAGGCATCTGCTTTTTTCATAATACGGAAACACCCACTGAATGTGTAATTTAGAAGCAACATATTTTCGTACTAATAATTTTTTTTATTCATAAACATATCTTGCGACATTGGAAACTTTATAAATCATGCCTTAGAAGTAATGTAAACACGTCATGAACGTTCAAAATTTATCGTTATTTTTCCTCTCTCTCATATAATTTTTAATAGGTAGATCAATGTTAAGTACATGAAATAAAAGTTTTGTTTGAATCACTTCATTATAAGGAGTGTGTTCATTTTACTAAACAGAGGTGAGTGATGGATTAGTGGCCCAGATAACAGCCTCACGTGACACAGGTTTGAATTCAACTTGGATTGGATACTGTATCATTTTATTATAGTCCATACACGTGACTCATAAGCCTTGACCAATTGTGATTACAATTAGTGGAATGAAAATTGTTAATCTGAAAATACCTTAAAAGAGGCGATTTACTCTTCTCTCTTCAGTAAAGTTATTTGGTATTTTTATATTCTAATATTCCAACGATAAATAACACTCTTTGGACCAATAAAGAGTAAATTATACCCTTCCCTAAGGTATTAGCTTTCTTCACATTAAATTTCATCAAAATTAGTTCACAAGTCGACTTGCGAAGACATTCATAAGTAAATTGAGTAAGTTTCGCGTTTTAATGATTGTTAATCGTACTTTTGTGACTTCTTTTTTATGTTATTCATACAATTGTAGGTACTTTTAAAATTCCAACATGGAGAATTCAATTAGAGTAAGTATTAATTATATATGCTTCACTTATCCCTAAATGGAACAACATTAATTTTGCCAATTTAGGGCTTAGTAGGTACTCGTCAAGTATTAATAAGAAATATAAAAGATTTACCAATATAATATAAGAAAATCAATCTTAAATAAAACTCGTAAGCTTCTTTCTCAAGATATGCTGTGGAAAGACATTGTTTTCATGCCTCCGTTCGGCAATTTTCCGGCACATTCTACATCCTAAACCCCGTGCGGTACACGAGCCCACATTTCTAGGTGGAAATGGAAGGGTTCAATATGGAGCTCGACAGATAAGAGGCCATCAATCACACTTTGCGTTACAAACAGAACAACGCGACCCCTCCGTGGGAAATACACCACGAACGATATTTCATGCCCGTCTAAGTTTATAATCATTGTTTGGCATTGGGGCAACGTGTTTTCATAGACCGCTGGGGAGCGGCGCAGCGGGGCATAAGGTTGGCGTTATCTCTCGGGAAAAGTAGCTCCAGAAATATTCACGGTCGATTCTCGTGTTGGAGCGATCATTTTATAGTAGTGTAAGCAATACTTTATATTTCTCAGTAAATAAATTATTATTACATATATGGTAGAATTTACAAATACTTTTTTATTAATAAATACGACTAGCAAATTAAGCATGTCAATAAAATTATGCATGCAAATATAATTATGCATGACAATATGCATTAATTTTTGATAATAATTAATCCGGGATTGGACTTCACACACATTGAAAAACATATTTTTTTTAGAACTCCAAGGTATTCAGGTTTTCTCACGATCTTTTTCTTCGCCGTCATAGCAAATGATATTTAAACTTTAAACGCACATTTGTAAAGAGGTGCGCGCTAGGTTTTGAACCCGGGCTCCCCGAGTGACATGTCGAATTTCAAACCACTAGGGATCAATTATTTATAAAACCATTGCCTTCATAGACATAAACCCATGTCTAATAACGTTATTGAAAAAGATTGATAATGACACAAAAAATGTTAAAGTAAGGTTGCAGCTCAGCTTTAACCTCCACCAGTCCACATTGAGAAGCGTAGTGCAGTACGCATCAAGACCCACTTCTGAACAGTACGTTACAAGTGGGATACGAAGTTTTTATCCTCTACGACTAAAGTAGCCGTCAGTCTATTTCGAAGCTCGCCGCACTTTGAAAGATCTGTGCTTTTTAAGAACTTCGTCACTTATACGAGCTTAGCTCTCAGATACATGTGTGTATGTAATAATGGTAATGATACTAACATGTAGAAGAGGCGCGTCAGTTATTGTAAAGTTAGAGCTATTTGATACTCGGTGATCTCTGTCTAACCCGTAAAGAACCTGGTATTGTATTATAATTGTGATATTAATATTTCTGTACTGCTATTTAAATTATACATACATTAATTTCTGGTAGTATATTCCGACGATTGACTAGCAAAATTTCCACTGTAAACTTTATTATTATCTCAAAGCCAGTCAGACAGTCTGAACACAGTAATATGCAACTGTAATTTGCAGGAGCTACAATATATAACTTCTGACACACATCTCCACACTCGGACACTGCGTATGTGTGGGTGTGCCTGACACACACAAATAAAAGCTGCAATACTTAGACACCGTTGGCGCAGTTACGTCAACTTTGTAACAACTGATATTATAACTCATGAAGTAGATATTTTTTATATATTTACTTAGAACTTAATGTTTATTATAAACTAATATAATATTTTAATACGCACTCTCAATAATTGTTACACTGTGTTCTCTTTTATTTATTTAAACTGCCTCATTGGTCGTGTTGGTTGCAAGTACAACTGCCGATCGGGAGGTCCTGGGTTCGATTCCCGGGTTGAACACTACAAAAGAGTTTTTCTAATTTAGAAATGTTCTAGGAAATTTTCTAGAAAATCTAAATTTCTAGTAGTGGATCGGAGTCTGGATATGTGCCCGATGCATGGGAATAGACTCACCACCTATTCCATAATGGGACCTAAACGTAACCGATGAAACGTGGGAACGTCTGCCTTCCTCTGCCTACCCCTTCGGGGATTACAGGCGCAAAGTTACGTCGTTGTGGTCGTCGGTATTTAAACTTTAATTGTACTCAGGTAGTGTAAGAATTACTGAAGATCAAACGTTATTGAGATTGTATCATACAGTGTATGTCTAGAATTCTCTTATTTGCGTTCCTGTTTGACTACAGCCTTATGCGTCAAGCAGTACAAGTACCTATGTACCGTACGTAAAATGCAATTTTTTTGTTTTGTTTAAATCTAACCAATGTAAGCCTGAAATACGCGTAGAAATAGGCAAAGGAATATAATACACTTCCACGTATATCAGTAACGTTATATACCGTTATATACGGTATAACGTTAACGAATTTCAAGTTTGTATCCCTAGAGTATTTGACTCGGGGATCGAAGCCACGAGTACTCGATCACCAGCCGCGCTTGCCCCCACTCAACCTAAAGGGCAGTCAACGCAGTAGTTTGATTTAAAGTACTTGTAACACAAGTTATACACAAAGTTTAACTTTACACACTTTCTCCCAAATTCGCTTTGAATTTCCGCGAGCAATATACTTAAAAAGGTTATTAAAGATTCCTATTTTTATGTTAATATATCGATATTTTGAATAGCATATACTCGTACCTTGTTAATATATAAACACAAATATCTTGCTCATAGAGCCATGCACTGTATACCCTATACGCGCGTGAATTCCACAATGATATTACTTTGGCGCTTTGAGTACAAAATCTGATTGTATTCGAAAATCCGGGTAAATTTCAACGAAATGCAGCGCGAATGTCCATTTGGAAAACGACTCGATAGCGAGTGGAAATTGGATAAACGTCAGATAATAGAATTCGGTTAAATTTGAATGTGGAATTCAGATGAAATTTAGAGTGACGAAAAATTATAATTATAGACATTAGGTAATATTTTTATAACACGGTAACAAAATGTGTATAATGTATAATCTTTCATTCTTATACAACATTTTTAATATTATACAACTATTTAATGCTCATACGTAATAAGATATTTTGTTTTATTCAATAACTTGTTTTTTGGATTAAGAAATAATTAGCCTCCAAATTTTATTTCACGTATTTAATTGCTTTGTATTTATGATACTCTTACGATTTTTTGTTTTTTTTTTTTATAAATGTGTTTATTACGATATTGTGGTGTTTGATAAATGTAATGTATATTAATAATATTTACTAAGATAAAATTACCTTTCACACGTCGCTTCAGTGGTATATTCGATACATGTACATGTGTACATCATTAAAAAATCTTCAAAATGGAGAAACTATAACAATTATTGACTGATTTTTTCGTAAAACAGTCATATATGTTTATTTGTATTTCTAGATATGTATATTTGGAACAACTACCTTCACAATTCATAGATCCATGATGTACATGGATCTATGAATTGTAAAGGTAGCCAGGTCCCTCACGGGGTAGACAGAGAGCACTGAGTGCCAAATATCTCCATCCTTAAAGACCTGCCGCGCCTCCTCCACATTCATAACTCTTTTCACCAACGCACGTGGGTTTTGGAGACTGATTCATATATTCATACTTGTCTACAGATAAAACTATGAATACATATCACAGAACATGAAATACTCAGACTCGACAGTCGCTTGAAATTTAAGCTGCCGTCATAACTCGATAGCATATTAGGGAAGCTCGGATAAACATGATATAATACTAGGAATACCATTCAGTAGAGAGAAACGTGAGATGTGCACACACACACACACACACACACACACACACAAACATGCCACTCGAGTTACCGGCGACTAGTCTACGACTAGGGGATTTATGAATTCTAGCACTGCATAATGCTCACTTGGTTATATCTAGAACATTCCTCTGAATTTTTATACTAAATTCGTTTACTATAATGTACAATTTTAAAACGGTTTTATATCTTATTGTATTGGTAAATTTAGAAATGTGCAAATAATGAATAAATTTATTTATTTAAATTTTATTGTAACCCTACGACAACGATAAAAAGCGAAAACCCTCATGTAGTTTACTTTCAATCAATTGCAAATATTCAAACGAATTTAGTGTTTTATAATATCAGTCGTAACAAAAGCGTAACATCACGCGTGTAATACCCGAAGAGGTAGGCAGAGGACTGTGACAGTCCCGTATTTCACCAGTTACCTTTACGCCTCAATACGGAATAAGTGGTGAACATATTGGCATTAGGCATAGAACCTGATTCGGAACCGGAATTCGAACCCAGGACCTTTAGATAGGCAGTCGCAGTTGCAACCAACACGACCAACAAGGTCAATATGTACTATTTTATGGCTGATATGACTATCAGTAATATACATATAATAAAAGTCTAAGTATAAAGATGCGCTACATTGCGGCGGTTTCAACTGCTCAGTATGAATATGTTCCGGTTTTGGAAAGTTTTTTAGTTGATTAGACTGACACATATCCCATCTTAGTTTCCATGAGTGACAAAACCTCAGCAAGTGCCTAAACTTATTATTTACGATAGCACGAATCATTATTAAACAATTATTTATTTTTGTTATCTTCACGCCGTGATCCCCTAAGAGGTAGGCAGAGGAATGCAGAACACTCCCACGTCTCACCGCATACATTTTTAAGTCCCACTATGGAATAGGTGGTGAGCCTATCGCCATCTATCGGGCACATATCCAGACTCCGAACCATTACCAGAATTTTAATTTAATTTATATTTTCTAGATTTCTTCCAAAAAATTTGCTAGATATTTTCTAAATTTCTAAATTTGAAAAATTCTTTTGCAGTGTTCGACTCGGGAATCGAACCCAGGACCACCTGATCTCCAGTCGCACTTGCAACCACACGACCAACGAGGCAGTCTTTATTAATAATAAACAATTTGTTAAGAGATAATATTGTAGTAACTATTGACTAAAAGGGAACGCTTAACTTAAAGTTAATGTACGCGCTCAATTGTAACGTCTATTATCACGTTCAATGTGGAGCCAGGTCCGAAAGCCCTGGTCCAATGTATCGCTTGAACGTAAACCATAGACTTCTCCCTCGTGCGTAGCGCATAACTTCAGATTGGTTCAGTGTAGGAAAAAGTTAAATATATATCTGAGATGGTCTATTAAAATAGAACCTTGTTGTGTTGCTACCTTAATACGAGATCTTTTATGTCTGGTACTGCACTGAAGAAATAAAATTTCATCACAGGGCGTATCCAGGTTAAATACACCAGGTACCCCCGCTGACCCGGTACCGCCCCCTGCGCTAACTTTGCGCGGTCAATGTTGTGATCGAAATCAAGTAAACGCATGCGTCGACAATGATCTTAAGACCAGTGAAACGATGTTGTAAAAGAAATACATTAGACATGAGTAAAGACAGTGATGATTTATCAAAACGACACCCGTTTTTTATTTATCAAAAACCATTTAAAATACAATTTATTTAATTTTTATTTTATAGATAATAATTATACTTTATTTGGATAATAAATGCTACGAAAAACTTCGAACATTTTTGACAAGTCGCCAAGCAGACAAAAACGTTATAAAAATTAACTGGATGTAACTTATGTAAAAGAAACTTCTGTTTGGATTGCTTCAATGAAAAACATAAATAAATATTTTTTACTGCCTTTAATTGACTGCCTCGTTGGTCGTGTGGTTGCAAGTGCGACTGCGGATCGGGAGGTCCTGGATTCGATTCCCGGGTCGAACACTACAAATGAATTTTTCTGATTTAGAAATTTTCTAATTTAGAAATATTCTGATTTAG